>JAOWBR010174165.1:0-20197 GCA_028571145.1 Dionaea muscipula
CCTACGGGTACGCGTTACTTGCACCCCCTACCCTTACTCAGCCATTGTATGTTGGCTGACGGTGCTACACCGATATCATTTTCAGGTTCAGATTGAGGGACACCACTGGATGCCAGGATGGGACTTCGCTACGCATATAGGACTTTCCCTGTTTTGCGTCTTTTACTTTTCCGCTGCATAAGATGTAGTAAACTTGCTTTGTTTACTATTGAGTTGGACACATAATAGGTTATCTATGTATTTGCGGCATAATGTTTTTGAGATGTTGTACATATAAGACTGTTTGTGCTTGTATGTGTGTTTTTATGTTTTTGAGGTAATATTTGTGACCCATAGGCTTTAATGACCCGGGGGCTCGACCCACGGGTTATCGTCGGTTTCACCCCGACCGGGTTGGGGTGTTACAGTTTCTAAACCCTATAACCGTCAGAAACGGACTCCGAAGAGATCCCAAGGGTTTTCCGACCCATCTGGCCCATTTTGTCCACGGAGGGCAAAATAGTCATTTACCATGGCAACCAGGCTTGGTATGTCTGATAGGGTCATTGGATGGCCCGAACACGATTTGAAGCCCCTAGTTCGTTTAGGTGAGACTAGATTTCTTAAAAAGTGTAGATTGTGTGACAGCTCAACTATATACTAAATAGCTTAAATCTATAATAAATATATTAATAATCATATTTGTGTCAAACGTTCAAGGCAGCTCAAGTGGTCTTGACATTCCAAGCAGCTCAAGTGGTCATGGTCATATATGTAGTTAGTTGGTCATGTGTTCAAATCCTCTCACCCTCAATAATGTTATATTTTTGGTAATCATCCACTGTGCGCACACCCGCACCGCACCACACCGCGCAGCAGCGTGTGGCACCCGGGCCAAGCACGTAAACCGCATCGCACCTAGCGCGTTTGTTTAATAAAAATATTAGTCAGAGCCTGTGAGATTCGAACACTGAATCCTAGCTTTCATTCACGCGTAGCCAACCACTAGACTAGGACTTCTCATGTGATACATATTCCACTAAGGAATTATAAGAGCAGGGATTGCCGACCACTCTTAATAAAAAGTGCCGACTCCCCTTAAGAAAATTCCTAACTCCTTTCAAAAAATTCCTGGACTCTCACTCAGTCCCGAACTCCCTCCAAACCGAACTCCCCAAATCACTGATTTCCTATCTCTACCGAATGTTCAACTAACGAAAACCCATCACCGACTCCTCAAAGACGAAAACCCATCACCGACTCCTCAAAGACGAAAACCCATCGTTGACTCCTCAAAGTCGAAAATTCATCCCCCTAAGTCGAAACCTCCTTCAGCGACTGCTCCACATGCCGACCTCCCTTAACAATAATCTAACCTCACACAATAAAACTTCGACTCCCTCACCATAATAAATTACCGACTCCTTTCCATCGAACCCCAACTTCTGAATGGCCACCACCCACCGCTCAGCTCCCGAATGCTCATCTGGAATGCCCCATCTCATGAATGCTTACCTCCCGAATACCTGAACTCCTGAATTCTCACCACCGATTGACTACAATTACTCAATGACTAACTTAAATGGACAACCAACTAATGCTAATCAACAGTGAGTGGTGTTCGCACAAAATTCAATTGACTTCAGGCTATCGTCTGTTCTAAATACAATCACACCCATCTGAGTCATCTAATCTTGCTCCCCCGTCTGAGTGCTAACAACATACCAAGTCCATCAACACCGATTGAGTGAAGGCACCCCTAGCCCACCATCTGACTAACTTCACTATGAACACAAGTTTGAGTACCAACTATAGATAGAGCATGCTTCAACTTCATGGCCTACATAACCGACTGACTTATTGAGCAAAGCATTGAATGTCAGTGACTGCTTCATCAACAAAACCAATCAAGTAGCTGAACACACAACTATCCATCTGGACAATAACACAAGCTCAACGTCTTCCACCAAAAAAGATGAATCCCTCAGAAAAAAATAACAACAGTCTCACAAAAAATTTTCGATTCCCTCATAAAAGGAAAAACACAGACTCCCTCACAAAAAAATACCGACTCCCTTACAAAAAATCTCGACCGTCTCACCATAACAAAATTGCCGACTCCCTTAAAATCAAAAATATTGACTCCCTTAGCCTTCTTCACAAAGAACCACCGTCTAACCATCTTCAAAAGAAATCACCGTCCAAGTCTGTTCATATGTAGCACTGTTAAGCCTTCTCCCAAGAAAGCATCGTCTATGCTTTCACTAGAACACCATCTAGGCCATCACAACCTTCATCATCACCGTCTACCATGCTACATAAGCCTTAGCACCGTCTAAGCATTTTTTTCCCTTCCACCGACTACCACCAAAACTGTCTACGTCCCAAGCCTCCTCTAGCACAGTAGGGGACCACCAATAAATTCTGAAATTGCCCGTAAAAGCAACAAAAAGATCCAAAACGGAAATCGGTCCTTTCTTGTACCCACATTTGTTTCTTCCCCCTTTGTCTGCCCACCATTGAATCAAAAGGACAACAAATCTTAGCCATCCATCTAATGAGATGCACACCCAAATTTTTGTTTCTATAAAAGGGACACTCCTCCCTTGGGATAAGGACTCTTCTTTTTCTGATCATCAGAATCATTCATCTTCCTTCCTCTCTTCAGAATTCTCTTTTCCTGTGGAAAAATTTTTCTTCCTCCGTGGCAAACTCTCACGGGAGAGATTTTGGAAAAGGAAAAGAAAAAATTTCCATCTCCTTTCTTCTGGTATCCTTCCACAAAACTTAAAAAACAAAAGATGGCTCTACTACCCTCTCAAGAACCAACCAACAGTTCTCCAAAGCTCCATTGAGGTCTTTAACCTTTCTACCTTAAGACCTCATTTCTCATTCGATAACAAAGGAAGCAAAGGTGTAATTTCTCTTCTTTCTTTCCTTGTTCAACCCACCGTCTGAGCTCTATCCTCATCTCTATTCACATTCTAAGCCGTGTACACCATACATGCAAAACTCCCTTCTGTGATTTTTATTTTTTGAGTCCGAGTAAAACTAACGGAGAGAAATCACTACCCATCTTTCTCGGATTGCACCATCCAATCCATCAGGGGTAGATATGTTTGATGGCAATAATACTTTGCATGTTGAATATTGCTTTCGGCGTTACCGGAATTTTTTTTATTTATTTTAGTGGCGAGGGCACGAAAAACTGTTCATACGTGTGTCTTTGCGTGTCTAATATTTTTTCTTATGAATGCCTCTTCATAGCTTGTATGAATGTATATATGCTTCATGTCAGATTGCTCACAATATGCCCAGTGACGTGTTATTGTGGTGGAAGATATGTTTTTCCATGAACCAATTGACCATGTAACACCCCCCACACTTCAAACAACTCATTATTTTCAAAACCGAAAAAATCAGTTTTTGTCTGTATCGAGCCACTCCCACATTTTTTCACAGAAAAATCATTTTTCTATTGCACTCAAAATAACTCCAAACAACCCACTGTTTTAAGCTAGAAAAATCAGTTTCTAGCATTTCTTAACGAAAAATCAGTTTCGGTTTACTGAAAAATATTTTCGAAAATTTTTTTTAAATGGCCTCTAAGACCACGAAAATATTTCCTAATACTAGTCCAATTAATGGGCCAGTTAACGGATAAGTTTTTCAGAACTAAAGTGGTTTTTCGTGGTATCGTCCAAATTGTCAAACGGTACCTCGCAGTATAAATATGGGAATTAGGGATGTCGAACCCAAAAGAAAACCTAATTTTGCGTCAGAAGAAATAACACAACTCGAATGTAGGAAAAATATATTCTTTTTGGGTTTTTTAATTAACAGGAAAATTAAATGATTAAAACTAGGTAAAATAAATGGGCATTCAGGTTCAGATTCTATTCGTTAGTTCAGGTTGAAATTCAAGTGACACTGGTTGTACGGATCGCTTAAAAGGAATTGAATATTAATTCAAGTTCAAATCTAGACAGAATCACAAGTCACCCTGCTTGTTTAGAAAGAACCCGGTTATGTTTGTCAGTCACAAACTTGTTTCTTGAATTCCTAGAAGAAGCAGGATAAACTTGAAGTGCTAAATAAAAACCCTAACTAATTAATTCAAACAAAACAAGCAGGGAGATGTTAAAGAGAATAAGTTGATGAATCAATTGAATCTAAGTCTACAGATGGTTGTCAATCATTCAATAAACAAAATTAGACTTCAACAAATTCAATGAAAAAGACGCTAATCCCAAAAATCCTATTACAACTAGATTCGATTAACAAGAATTCTCAAAACCGAAATCTAACCAAGAAATCCTTCAGCAAAACATTAGGAGATTAGCAGCATATGATGGGGGAAGAAGGAGTCATGCGATTGGAAGGGGCGTAGCTCGTCCG
The DNA here is from genome assembly GCA_028571145.1 of Dionaea muscipula. Taxonomy (NCBI): domain Eukaryota; kingdom Viridiplantae; phylum Streptophyta; class Magnoliopsida; order Caryophyllales; family Droseraceae; genus Dionaea; species Dionaea muscipula. Next base: position 4,378 of record JAOWBR010174165.1, read on the forward strand.
CTCCTTGGACGTCGCCAATGTGCAGGGAAGACCTCGGCTCATTGGTCACGGTGGCATGCTGCTGCTCGGGCTCTGCTCAGAGTTGCTGCTGCTGGTAGAGGCTCGCAAGGTGCCAAAGGTGTTGTGCTTCTCCTCTCTGCTGAAGCCGGTGCTGCCCACGTAGATCTGCTCCTTAGTGCTTCTCCTCTCTGGCAGGTGTGTCAGCAAAAGTCAGCCTCTCTAGGGTTCTTAGAATTTTTTTGTAGAAGAAGCCACCCCTTGCGTGAAGACCTCCATGGCCTTTTAATAGATGAGTAAGCAGATCTGCACGGGTAATTCAAATCCCCAAATATCTGCCATCCGCTCCCAAGTTTTTTGTTTTGACTTTAATCCGATCCTTGAAACAACCTCAAAGTTTAATCTTTTTAATAATAAAAGATTGTCATCATACAAAATATTGTTATTCAATAAAACCACACAAAATAAACACTAATCAAGCTTTGTAGCACTTATTAAACGTAACGACTATTATTATGCGGAAAAATAAAAACATAAATAAACCTAACCTAAACATGCAATAAAGATACTAAAGGACTAAATAAATGGGAATAAGTCATATGTCATGAATTATCACACCCCCCAACCTGAAGCTTGTTGGTCCCTAGTAATCATGAACTAAGAAAATAAATAAACATAAAACAACCTAGATAAACACCACTTTCGTAGGAAATACGATTACAGTTAGCTTGTGCAACAAGTCTTTTAAACCCCTAGGTGTCCTTAGTGGACGAGTGTAGTCTCCTGAGGATTTACCAGTGCGATACCCACAAACACAAACAAAGAACTCAACAAAGAAATAAAACAAGACAAACACAAACAAAATGCAGCTCACAGTTCCAATGTCGAATATCAACGAGAAATGGATAACCTACAGATAATTGCGCATAAAATCACCCTAAAAGTGTGTGTGCGTCAAGCATTAACCATCTTACCGCAGACCATGATACATGTGTCACAGGAAACAACCTAGAATGCAAGATGTGACTCCCTTCCTCACAGGTAAATTTAAATATGCAATTGTGTACTGGTTATCACTCAAAGGAGCCAACATAAATTTATCGCTAAAAAGGAAATGGCTACCTAAGACAGTGTTAAACACACGTTGCATGCATGATAAGGCACAAATATCGAGATTCACTTGTCTTACCACAAACCAACCAGGGTCAAAAAATCAGTGCAAGGGTGAAACATGGCTAAAGAGTGGGTAATTGATAGGGAATAGGGAACGGGCAGAGTTGAAATAAACATTCTAGCATATGCCAACTGAACGCACCAAACCATCTATCTCATTCTCTTTTCAACTCAACAGCTGTTTTGCCATTGTGAATTTTTCAACAAATTTTTCCTCCATTTTTCCATTTTTTTTTTACACCTCCCACTTGAATTATTTTTGTGGGTTTTCTTTTCTTTTTTTTTTTTATTGTGAGCAATCTTTTTTTTTTATTCATTTGCTGCTCTTTTCTTGTATTTTTTTTTTTCAAACCCATCTCTTTCTCTTTCATTTTACTTCTTTTTTTTTCCCTACCTCCATTCAGAACACTGTTTTTTTTTCATTGAACTCTACACAAACTTCGATATCAATGGACTATGAAAATTCATCACACCAAGTCAAAGAGGTAAGGAAATCATGGGTAAGCAAAAGAAGGGTTGTGTCTATGGCGCAGAGTGGGTACTAGTGATGTTATGAAAATGAAGAAAAATATGCATGGAAGCTCCAATTCACAAAAATATTGACTTTCGTCGTTCCCTGGGTAAATCAAACTTCTCACACTAACCGGTCTCATACTCACGCCTAGTTCACAAATGCAGTGCACGCCTCACACTGTTTCCTACTTTTATGGCTCACATCTTTCCACTCAAAAGAAACAAACTTGCATCTAAGAAGTCCCCTTCGCTCATGTACCATCCCGAAACTTACCACTAAGCTTGGTTAAGTGCATAAAAATTTGCTTTGGGGTCAATTCTAGTACAATCATTATAGCATCCAAACTCAGATGATAATTGATAAAAGAACAGTATCATACGCGACACTTTTTTTTTTTTGGATTTTGACATTTTTCAATTTGTTTAATTTTTATTTTATTTTTTTTTTTGAATGAAAACAAATTGACGTATGCCAAACAAATAAGTGCTGAAATTGACAGTGTCCTCAATGTCTCAAAAGCAGATAACAATGAAATATAAGACAAAGGGAGAAGAAAAATAAGGAAAGATAGCACCTGATGACAGCCGCACCACTGACATGACTCGACCTACAAAAGGTCAGTAGACATGACAAATAGAAATAAAAAAGAAACAAAATAGAAACAAAACAGAAAAGAACTAACAAATATGCAACAACAGTAGTAGCTTAAGATACTAAGAGGTCTCCTCTTTCACCACAGGTGGTGGAGCAATAAGATCACTAGTATCTTCTTCCAATGATAGGACACTGCCTGAAAAAGACTTCTGGTGTAGACCGTCCACTTTCAGCACACGACCATCACGAGCATCTTTGATAACCGCCTCTTGATCACAAATCTCCTTAATTACATAGGGACCATCCCAATGACTACGGAGTTTGCCAGAACATGTGTCGAGTCGAGATTTGTATAAGAGAACAGATTGGCCGACCTCAAAAGTTTTCCTTCGGATTTGTCAGTCATGAAACAACTTCATCCGTTCTTTATAATTCTATGTGCTCATGTATGCATCTTTTCTAAACTCCTCCAGCTTCCGCTCTCCGCAACAACGACGCCAAAAATTTGGTGTCGCCCAAATTATCAAACGACACCTCGCAGTAAAAATATGGAAATTAGGGATGTCGAATTCAAGCATGTCTTCCGGGAGATCGTACGTGAGAAAACACCAAGTGGAAATAGGAGAAAGGTCGGGTTTTATAAAACCAAAAATTGCTCAGGGGTTGATCGCACATAATAGTTTTTTCAAATTCAATTTTTTATATTCTGAATGCGTACCCTCAATGGCATGCAATAACTTTATAGAAATTCTTTCCTTGAAAAATAAGAGTTGATTTCGATCAGAGAATAACCCAAAATATTGCACCAAAAGATTTTGGAAAGATTGTGAAAATCTCACATTAAAATCAATTCTTTCCAAAAACAAATTAATCTTCTTCAAATCTCTCTTTCTGATCATATTCCACCTCGAAAAAACATTTAAGATATATTAGAAAATATTTCAAATCAGATTGGGTCGACTTTTGATTACGAAAACCAAATTTGGAAATATCTCCTTGAAACTGCCCAGTGCACACTAGAGGGGTCGACCCTCGGGAAAGTTACTAAACATTTTATCAAAATAGTGTGTATGTGTGTGTGTGATGATCTCATTTAGGACTAATTTAAACTTCAAGATAAAGTAATTTGTATACCTTATATCAGATCCTAGAATCTAGAACACAACAATCATACATCTTTACTAATTTCCATGAGTTTCTTTAAATCTTCAATGTGGGAATGAACTTTTGTGATTCTTAATGAGCTTCTTGGTCCTTTTCATTTCTTGATCTTAGATGACTCTAAAATGATTCCATTTGCACCATTGTTGCATCTACAAGATCTTCAGACTTTTTCCTTTGAGCATCACAATATGAATCATTATCTCCATTGATTTACTTATTGAATCCCGCTCACTTTATCACATGCTAACCAACCAAGCATCAAATAATATCAATTGGTTGTTATCATCAAAACATCAAAAGGTTAACAAAGAGAATTTAACAGAAGGAAAGCAAAGAGATGGGAAGGAAATCCAAAGACGCCCCAATCCACGTCCATAGCCTTGCTCTGCCAACTCTATTATATGGAAGAGATGTAGATGGAGGGAAAGGATCAGATGGAGGGTGTGATACCCGAGGTCATAACCTCATTGTTAGATGGGTATGATAATGTCTTTCAGGAACACACATCCCTACCTTCACAAAGAAACCTACACCATTCCATACCCCTCTTACCCAACTCAAAACCCATCAATCTTCGCCCGTACCGATTTGCTCACTTCTAGAAGACGAAGGTGGACAAACAAGTTAAAGAGATGCTACATGCGTCCCTAATACAACCATCACAAAGCTCATTCGCCTCTCTTGTCCTATTGGTTAAGAAAAAGGATGTAAGTTGGAGATTCTGTATTGACTATAGGCAGCTCAATGCCATCACAATGAAAGAAAAAATCACAAAACCCGTAATTGTTGACTTGCTTGATGAGCAACACGGTGCATCAGGGTTTTGGAAGATTGAGCTTCGAGCTGGTTATCACCAAATCCGGTTTACCCTAGATGACATACCTAAGACGACGTTTCACATGCACCATGGGCACTATGAGTTTAAGGTGATACCAATCAAACTCACTCACTAATGCACCTGTTACTATCTAAGCTTTAATAAATGATGTATTTTCTTCATTTCTCAGAAAGTTTGCCTTTGTATTTGCCGATGATATATTGGTGTATAGTAGACATTTAGGTGACCATGTCTTACATTTAAAAACAATTCTTGATGTACTTAGAATTAATTGTCTATATGCCAAAAAAAGTAAATATAGCTTTACCTAGAGGTGGATAGATTATCTTGGCCACATCATCTCTGAAGACGGAGTAGCCACAGACCCGAGCAAGATTCAAGCCATGGTTGATCGGCCAGAACCGAAGACTCTTAAGTCATTACGAGGTTTCTTGGGACTCACTGGGTACTACAGGAAGTTCATTAAGGGGTACGACATTATTAAAGAAAGGTGATTTCAAGTGGACAATGAGCACCTTTAATGCCTTCAAACAGTTGAAGACGATGATGAGTACTGCTCCCGTCTTGGCCTTGCCCGACATCACCTTGCCCTTCATCGTTGAATATGATGTAAGTGGAAGTGGTATTGGCGCTGTCTTGATGCAGAACGAGTGGCTTATTACCTTCCTAAGCAACCAGCTTGGCCCGAGAAATATCGGATTGAGCACGTATGAGAAAGAGTTCTTGGCTCTCCATACTGTAATTCAGAAATGAAAGCACTATTTTCTTAGTAAACGTTTCATCATCCGCACCGACCACCAGTCGTTAAAACTTTTGCTTGAACAGAAGTTGACTTCATGTACCGAAATGAAGGGAATGCCCAAGCGTTTGGACCTTGATTATATTATTGAATGCAAGAAGGGAGTAGAAAATAGAGTGGCTGATGACGGTACAAAGAAGGTGTTTGTCATGCTATCACCGTGTGGGTTCCTTCTTGGGTGTAAGAAGTGGAGAAATCATATGAGGAAGATGAACATGCTAAGGCACGTTTAGCTACTTGCCTCATCACCCCAGATGGTGATCCACCATACTCGAAGCAAGGGTGTGTTCTGAGGAAGAAGGGAAGGATTTATATTGGTAAAGACGAAACCTTGAGAAGGCAAATCATCAGTGCACTCCAGGACACTCCTGAGGGTGGCTACTCAGGCATTAGTGCCACCCTACAGCAAATCAAGGCCTTCTTCTTTTGACCGACTATGAAACAACATGTTGGTGAATTCATCAAAGAATGTTCAATCTCCCAAGAAAGTAAGGCAAAGCACACAAGCTATCCCAACCTTCTTCAGTCGTTGTCTATTCAAGAGTCATCATGGGAACACATCTCCATGGACTTCATTGAAGGATTGCCAAACTCAGAAGCGAAGACGGTGATCCTGGTAGTCGTAGATAGGTTTACTAAATTTCAAAATTTATTGCTATCAAACACCCCTACACGGCCAGTGGAGTCGTCCAAGTTTTCTTTGAGAATATTTTTAAGTTACACGGGTATCCCAAGTTCATTATCTCTGATAGAGATAAGATTTTCACTTCAACCTTTTGACAAGGGTTGTTCAAGTTAGTTGGTATCAAGTTGTGCCTTTGCTCTGCCTACCACAACTAGATGGCTAGATGAAGAGAACTAATCGATGTCTAGAAGATTATCTGAGATGCATGACTTCATCAACACCGAAGAAGTGGGTAAAGCACCTAGTTATGACTAAATGGTGGTTCAACACCCACTATCACAGTGGTCTCAAAATGTCCCCCTTCCAGGCCCTGTACGGTAAAGAGTCTTCAAAACTCGGATTGGAGTTGATGAAGACCCCAGTCGTGGCCTTACAAGAGATGATGGAAGAATAAAAGAAGTTGGCAGAACAACAAAGAGTCAATTTGAAGTTGGCACAAGAGAGTAATGAAAAGTACACTACTCAAAAGCAGACAGAGAAGGAGTTCGAAGTCGGTGACATAGTGTACTTAAATCTTCAACCGTATCGACAGACAAGTGTGGCACTAAGGAAGAACTTGAAACTATCTCCAAGGTATTTTAGACCTTTTCCTATGGAAGAGAGGATCTCTGCCGTAGCCTATCGTCTAAGGTTACTTGATGACTCCCTTATACATCCGACCTTCCATCTTTCCTTGTTGAAGAAAAGTTTTGGTGAAGCTCCCACGCCGTCTCCCTTGCCTCCAGCACTGGGATCAGATGGCCAATTGGTGGTGAAACCAATCACTGACTTAGACAGAAGAATGATTCTAAGGAAGAAAAGAGAAGTCGATTAGTTGCTTATTGAGTGGTCCAACGTAGCCCCAAGGTCGACCACCTGGGAGGAAGAAGCCTTTATTTTAAGGCAATTTCCTAACTTTATTTCTCGAGGACAAGGAACGTTTGAAGGGGTGGGGAATTGCAGTGACCCGGAAGGCACCACCGTTTGGTGGCACACCTATAAGCCTAAATGCGGCACCTAGACACAGATGGTACCACTGGCTTACCTCAATAGCATAGACGGGACCACCATCTATCTTGTACCAAATGACGCCCTGGCTTCCCCAATTCCTTCGTTAACGGTATGCCAGTGCTAAAAGATTAGACTACAGGTAATCTTCTGTTAAAGAAGTCAGACGGTGATTACTTAAAGATTGAGCATACGACACCTCGTGCTGCTAGACAGACGCGTCAGCGAGATTCCCCCGCCCATTTCCCACAAGTAACGACTATTAGTAGAATAATCTAGATTTTGGTCCCCACTTGCCACGTGGCGGAAATTATTTGGGTTTGTTGAGATTTTGAGATTATTCTCTATACACTTTTATTTGGGAAATTATTTGGGACCCACTTTTATTAACTTTTATTTCTTTAATTTTTTCTATAAATAAGTCTTGGATGTGATCTTTTGCCAAATTAATCAAACTTGATATTACAAAGGATCAATTAGTTCTTCAGGCCAAGGTAGAGACTAACTCCCTTGAGAGCTTATGATTTAGTGTAGCTTGCTGCTAAATCCATTGAGTTGATTCAATTCCTCTTCGTTGATTTTAGTCCTAATTTTCGATTGGTTGATTAAATTATTAATCGTTGATCATATCCCCCATCTCCACCATTTTCATCCATTTTCCCTAATTTCATCGATACCTATCTCCATTCATCTCTCCTGTTCTTCCCCAAATCCTCTAAACCCATTTATCTCAAACTTACATTTTTACACATTTACCCATCAATTCCGCAGTAGTGTTCCCAATCCATCGGGATTGCAACATTTTGATAAGTTTGATGAAGAAAGCATTCTACTGAAAGACCAAAGAACTCCATGCATGAATACTTATACCCATAACTCGGAATTTCTTGTTTAAAATCGGAGAAACCCACCACATCCATACTACTAGAACTTTATTTTTGCTTGCTTGCTTAGAAAACCCCATTAGGATCCAAAAATGCGCAATATAGCAATTCCTAAAATACAACAAGAGAGAGAGAGAGAGAGAGAGAGAGAGAGAGAGAGAGAGAATAGATGAAAAATACAACAATAACTTACAAATGAAAATAGAGACCCACATTGATCAGATTATAGAGGAGGATTACCACCACGGAAAGGAAAAAAGGGTTTCTCACCGGAGAAGATTGATGATTGCCCACTAATAAAAAATTATGGGAGAAAGCCTGGGAAGAGCAGCAATCTGACGAGGGGAGGCTGTTGTTGTTGCTGCTGATGTCTCTAATATTCGCCTGTTCGTCGTCGTTCTCGGCCTCTGGAGAAACTCTCAATTTTTTTGTAGGAAATGAGGCGAACGGGGGATATCTCTTGTTTTTATTCCATTGGCCTAAGAAACCTTTACGGTAGATACCAACCATTTTTATAATATATTTACGGTAGATGTCTACCGTTTGTACAAAAAAATTAATGTAGGTATATACTGTAAGTGTAAAATTGAAAAAAAAAAAAATCAAGGCATGCACACTCTTGCATGGGGTGTGCCCAAAGTAATTAGGAAAATAAAAAAAAAATTATTGTGTAAACCTGAATTCCAAATTGCACGAATTCTTAAAATGAGTGGGCACATGGGACGTCGGTCTGGGAAAAAATCGACAACTAAAGTGAAGCCATTCCTCTAAGCAGATTGTCGTTACCCTCGTCGTCATTGGTTACTCGTTTTCAAAAAAAATGAAGGAAGACGAACAGAGTGGAAGAGAAAGGTGAAGCTGATTTGGGGGTGAAAATGATTCAGATGGATGTATACTCTCGTTTTGGTTCAATAGGCACGAGGGAACCAAACAGGTGTATACTTTCATTTTAATTAATCCAATATATAAGGAAGGACAAGGTTTGAAAATGTCTCCCTATAAATATCTCAGGACATTTTTAGCTGTTGGATTGGGATAAAGGGCGGGAAACTCAAATCACCATTTGATTGAAGTTAATTATTTAATTTTTTTATATTTCTGTTTTACTACTACATTAATTTTGCCAACTTTTTAATCGCACATTTATCATGCATATTGTTATTCCATATTAACAGGTTAGGAATAGAGTGGGGTGGGGTCTATTTTTGTCGTTTGTTTGTCGTTCCTGTCGTTTTTGGTATCAGAGCCCAAAAGTTGTAAACTCTTACTCAGGGCGATGACACTCAGCTTCCATAGAACATCGTGTCAACACCGTTAATTATAAAATATGGGAGTTTAATCCCGTATCCCTTAACATCCCAGTCTAGGTAAAAGTCAAATTAGACGAAACAGACGTCCAAAGTCCATGAATTCTAAAATGGGTAGGCACTTAGAACATCGCTTTCGAAAAAAAAACCGACAACTAAAGGAAAACCTTTGGATGTCGGTTTTGTATAAAATTAATGTTCAAAGCCCACCACCACCACCGCCATCATCATCAACACGACCTCTCCCCACTAGTTATAACCACTCCCTATGAGGTATGGTCAGCCATACGTATCCGTTAAACACATCCACGGGATACATGAACACCAGTTTCAACAGATATAATACATTGATCATCGGAGATTTAACTTGCACTCCATAGTCCGAATAATCATTAAGAACATTCATCCCCGTGGAAAAAGAATCGGCTCATCTTGCTTGTGCCCTGTAAGAGTTGTTGGAAATAAGGTTTTCACAAAGGAAGTGAAACCGATTTTTGACTTACTTTTGAGTCCAAATAAATAGGACCCAAATTCTAGTGTACCAAAGTTATAACAGGCTTTTTAGCCATGAGGAGAGTCTGTGATAACCCGCTTATAATTTAATCGGGTTATTTTATCATCGAGAATACCAGCTAGCTTGACCAGATTTGAGGGGACGATTTGATTCTTGGCTTGGAGGTCTCGGGTTTGAAACTCATTGACAACTTTTTATCCCTTTTGTTGTTTCTATTATTTTGAGAAGCGGGAAATCACCATTGAGCCCTCCATTTAATTAGAAGAGAGAATGTTTTGGAAATCCCTTGATTTCCTCTTCCGTTACTTCCACTTTCCGTCCCTCTCTCTCTCCTAATCCCAACTTACGTTTCCCTCTCTTCCTTTCCCTTGGTGATCGATCAGCAACAGCAAAGGAAGAGGAAGATGATCGGCGATTAGGTTTGATTAGCGATGGTACGACGATCAGATCTTCTTCCACGCACGGGTGAGTTTTGATATCCCCCTCTTTTCTCTTTCATGGATGATTCGGCCATAGGGATTAAGTTTAATCATCTTGATTGTCCTCTCATTTTAATGGCATCGATCGGATAGGGGTAGAGCATGGTCGATTCAAGCCCTTGTCGTGATCGTCATTCGTCATCGTAAAGGTTAGATTTTTATTTTCCATTTTTCTTATCGATGGTGATAACATTCGATTAGGCCTTTGAGATTCGTTGATGATGTCCATTTGGTCGTGTTGATGCAATTCAATTGATGGGTTAAGCATGAGATTCTAATATTGATCGATGTCGGCATTCGTTTGGGGGTTTTCGGTTATTCGTTTCTATGATTGGCCGTCAATTCGATCGTGTGCACGTTCTAGATGTCGTTAGCATGTTGTTTGCACTTATTTTTAGATGATTTTCATGCTTAGAATCATGTGTCATTGATGGGATTTTAGTTAGTGTGTTTTGTAGCACATCTGATGCGCATCTGTTTGGGTATCATTTCTGCAGGTCGCGTTGCTAGAGGAAACACGCTTGTGCCCCGTTGGCACAGACGTGTTTCGGGTGTGATACGTTTTAGAAATGTGCGGGGCACGCTTGTGCCCGTGCCAAAATTCTTTGTGCATTTACGGACAGCGCCAAGCACGGCCTGTCTGAGGGAGCCGTGCCCGTGGGGCACAACCATGCTTGTTTCAGCCATGCGGTTTGGGTTTCGTTGAGAGTCCTTGGCACTTATGTTGAGTCCGAGACACATGCTAGACGTCCTAGGTGCATCATTTAAAGATTTTAATGAGTCTCTATACGTGTTTGATGGTGTTAGTGAGACTTTCCGTTGGTTTCACATATAGGTGGTGACGTGATTCGTAGTTGGGAGTTGTGATTTGCAATTAGAGTGCGTGTGGACTCTACCTACTTCTAGGTGAGGGGTGTACACATCTTCCTCCTTCTCTTCTCCTCCGTTTTAGCCTTTGACCTCCTTGATACATCTTTTTATATTTATGCACAGTGCATGCTCTGTGTTTGTTTGCTTTTGCCTACACTTATTTTTAGGCTTGAGATGATTGTTTATACTGTGGGACCTTTGTATCATGATTGTTATCGTTCTCTCACATGCTTTATTGTTTAGCCTTGGTTGTTGTCCTGAGAAATTGAGTATGGCTTTTCATTTGGTATCTTAGTTGGTCGTTTGTTGAGTGGAGATGAGATAATTAAGAATTATTGAGAAAGTCCAGGGAAAAGTCTCTTCGGGAGTGACTCTGACCATACATGCTCAAATCCCATTGTGAGACATCGTCCTCGGGTAGTCTGATGATCACGGATGACCTGGACAGTGCCTACGTTGGTGTATCATATTCTCGGACGCCTTTCCGGTTTACGCGCCACGGTGTGGCAGAGACCCCTGTTTTGTGTTCGTGCTGGCATATGAGCGGTGTACATATTTAAGATGTAGCGATTGAGTATATTTGGAGATTGTGTACTGTAACACCAGATGTACACATTGTCGAGGAATCATGATATGAGTAGAGTGTTGAGACTTGTTTAGAACTGTTGATCATGAGACCTGTTGAGTTGCCTTGTACTGTTATATTCTCATATCATTGATTCTTGTGCTTTCATTTGAGATTGTGGTTTTATGCTTTTGTGACGGTCATGCTGTTTGTGGAGCTATCCTGATTGTACTTGGACCGTCGCCTGCTTCTTTATTCTTGTTCACTTGAGTTGAGATTGTAACCGTGGTGGATGATCCCCTCCTACTTTCCCCCGGTCACCTCCGTGTTATGTATTAAGGTGGTCGGATTTGTTACTTACGTTCGACTTGGGCCATCTCCACAACCTCATGGAACTCTCTTGAGCTTTCTTTTGTTTCTAGCATTAGTTTGATTCTTTTCTGACCCTGTGTACACCGCCAATTGAACATTGTTGTATGTAGTTGATTTGCTAGGAGGATGCGGAGGGGAGACGGCGTGACCTCTTAGAATTTATTTTCCATTTCTAGTTGGTTATTTACTTGAGAAAATTTTTGATTATATAACATTAGATTCCGCATGTTTAGTTCGGATTTGGGAGTTTTGGTCTACCATGTTTGGGTTTGATTATTGGAGTACTGTTTAAGATTTGTTGTGTTCATCCGATTGAGATAGATTGACCTTTGATCGATTTCTAAGACCGCTATTTATTTAAGTTTGTTTCTATCATCATTTGAGTTTGACCTTTGGTTTGTTTAGGTTTAGGCATGTGCGGTTCATGAAATGGGGACCACGGTGCGTACGCTGGTCCACCCGGGGTGGGGTGTGATATTTGTGGTATCAGAACAGGGTTTAGTTTAATTACTTTGAGGACTAGACTTGACCTTATGTGAGTTTATGGTTATGTGATATGCCTTTGGGTTTGTTAGAAAGAGGCTCATCTCCTGGCATCCGCTAGAGGTGCGCTTTTAATTTTCAGCAGTGTTTTCGATTCCTTTAGTATTGATTAACATTCATGTGGTGTTTGGGCAGTCATGGTTCAAACAAGGAGTTGGTTTGATGCACCTGCTACCTCGTCTAGTGCTCAGGCGAGGGGGACCGGACGACCACCAAGGCCAACTGGGATCATCCGTGATGTGACATGAGAGGGTGTGAACGACCCAATTGATGATTACCAGGATGGAACGGCTAGCATCGGACGTGTAAGACTGTTTCCAGGAGTTTCAGAATCTCCTAGTTGGAGAGTGGGTGAGATTTCAGCAGCTTCAAAGGTTTGTGCAGATGTAAGGACCTCTAGGAGTGGGGACAGTACTAGAGGCTGAGTATGTGAGACCTACCCCACCTCCTACACCAAGAGCAGCGGTTGTGGCACTACCGCTAGATGAGGCTCAAAGGCGATCGTTTGACAAATTCCTTGGTGCCAAACCACAGAATTTCACCGGTACTCCAGATGCAATTGAGGCCAGTAACTGGCAAATGGAGATTGAGGAAATTTTAGAGAGGATTGGATGCATTACTGAGCATCTGGTATCACATGCAACTTATGAGCTGAAGGAAGCTGCCAAGTTCTGGTGGCATGGAGTTTAGAGGAGATACGAGGCTCGTAGAGAGGAGCTGACTTGGGATGAGTTTGTGATGGAGTTCGAGAGAGTATTACGCAACTCATATTAGAGGCCAGAAGAAGGCGGCGTTGCTTACACTTAAACAAGGGACCATGAAGATCCCTGAGTATGAAGCAAAATTTTCTAAGCTTGGCCAATTCGCTCCAAAGCTAATAGAGACTGAAGCAGACAAGATATTCCACTTTGAGCAGGGCATGGATCCAGATCTGTTGGTGTATGTTCATAGCCAGAAGTGCAACACTTTGACTGAGATGATAGAGCTGGCCACTCGCCTAGAGGATGCTATGTGTGTTGTGAGGGGATCTAGGAAGAAGAGGATTTGAGAGGAACCTGTGCAGAGTCAGCCTCAGTCAAGGACAACAAGAAGAAGTTTTAGCCCACTCAACCAGGGAGTTCTGGAGGATCAACATTCAAGAAATGGTTATGTGAGAGGTGCAAGAATCATCATTCACGAGGTCAAAAATGCGATGGTAGGCCTCTCACTTGTCATAGTTGTGGCAAGCAGGGGCACATTGTCATGATGTGAAGAGTTGGTGGGAAGCAGCAAGGGAAGTCTAGCTCATAGAGTTCTCAGAAGCAGTTTTTCTCTTACCAGTAGGGTTCAGGGAAGCAGCAGCTGACTGTGATTTTTGAAGTTTGTTCAGTGCAGAAACCAGCTCAGTCCGGGTCATCCGTAGACAAGAAGAACAAAGGGGTGACAGTGGAAGCTGAGAGACCTTTAGTTCCAGGGAGAGTTCATACTCTCACCTAGGTGGAGGTAGAGACATCTTCATCTGTTGTGCAAGGTATTTTACCTATTTGATCAGTTCCTGTAAGAATTCTCTTTGATTCGAGTGCTATTTATTCTTTTGCATCACCTGCATTCCTGCGTTCAGTTTCTATTCCTATGTGTAAGTTGGATGTGGGCATGCTAGTGGCTACTCCCGTTGGAACTTCAGTCGAGTTGCATCATGTTTGTCATGCGTGCGATGTGTTGGTCTATGCACGAGTCCTACCTGTAGATCTTGTTGCATTAGATGTGATTGGGTTCGATGTGATTTTGGGAATGAATTGGCTAGCAAGGCATGATGTCAAGCTATATTGTCGGGGAAAGAGTGATTTTTGCACTACTCGATGGCTTAAAGTTGATTTTTGAAGGTGAAAGGAAGATGTTTCATTCGTGTTTCGTGTCCTGTCTTCAGGCCCACAAGATGTTAAGGAAAAGGTGTGTAGGCTACTTGGCCAATGTGGTTGAAGTTGACAAAGGAGAGCAGAATCTTGAGGACATCCCAGTGGTGAATGAGTTCCCTGATGTGTTTGTTGACTTGTTTCAATGATAACAATCACTTGATATGATTTGATGGTTGGTTGTTTAGTTATGATTAAGTGAATAGGATTTAAGTTGTTAGAGTATTGTCTATGCAAAATGATACTTGTTAACAAGTTGTTGAACAAGTAAGTTGCTACGTTGATGGAAGAAAGTTGATTCAAGTTTTAAGTATACTGATTGCTAGCTATTGGAAAACAAGATTAATAAATTCATTCATGAAGAACAAAGTCAATCCCTTATTGTTGGTTTGAGAAAGTCATGAAGATTGTTGAAGACTTGTGTGTACCGAATTCCAAAGCTTAGGATCCATTGTAAGGATTGCTAAACACCCTATATTGATTATCTAATTAGTCCAATAGAGGATCTATACACACACACACACACACACACACAAAGAGTTTTGAAAGAACTGTTTATGCAAATATGTTGTAAAGGGCTCGAGGAGTCGACCCCTTCTCTAGCCTGGACAATTTCGATTTTTTCTGTGATTTTACAATTCTGTCCTTTAGTTTTAAAATCTCATCCAAACTATTTTCTCATAATTTGAGATATATTTTGGAAGATATTTCGTGACTGAATATCGTTGGATATTGAGATTTATAAAAGATTTGGAGAAGATAATTTATTTTTGGAAGGTCTTGGTTTTAATGAAATATCTTTCATATCTTTTCAAAATATTTGATGCAATCTTTTCTAGATATTCTATGGACGATTTTCTCTTGTATTTTACATGGGAACATCATATATAAAACAATTGCATCATTGAACTTGCTCTGCCCGCACTCCACACGATTTCAAAAGACAAAATTCATCTTTGAGAAAAATATAGAGTGCATGCAAGTTTCTGGATTTACAAACCGTTTTCTCCAACTGTTTTTCATCGATTTCACACGTCCAATCCTCTGGAAGATAGGTTTGATATCAAGGTTTAGTGTTTGCAATTCGTAGTTTGATTTACATTAATTATTTACCTAGTCTAGAGAGGCGTTCTCTTAACTTGCTTTTGTAACCGTTTTGTGGGGATCCTTGAGTGAGGATTTTGAGATAGGTGGAGAGTCATTTCTATCTTAGGTTGGGTAAAGGAGATTTTTGCCTTCATCGATGTCTTAAAGCATCATAAACGAGCTTTTGGATGACAGATGGCTGGCATTAAGGGGATCAGCCCATCCGTGTGCATGCACACAATACTAATGGAGGACGAACCAAGACTGTCGCCCAGCCTTAGCGCCGCCTCAACCCAGTCATGCAAGAGGTGGTGAAGAAGGAGGTGATCAAACTTTTGGATCTTGGGATTATCTATCCCATATCCGACATCAAGTAGGTTAGATCCCTGTGCAAGTTATCCCGAAGAAAGGAGGGATCACAATGGTGGAGAATGAAAACAATGAATTGATCCCTACAAGACTTGTCACCAGATGGAGGGTCTGCATCGTTTATAGAAGACTAAACAGCGCCACAAGGAAGGACCACTTCCCCCTTCCTTTCATTGATCAGATGCTAG
>JAOWBR010174166.1:0-11177 GCA_028571145.1 Dionaea muscipula
ATTTTCAACATATCCAACGATCGGATCGTCCAAAATCATTTCGGATATTGTACTTTCTTTATAGTGCCGAAATTGGTCCAAAACGCACTTTCCGACGTTCAGATGGAGCCCTTCCCGTCATTATTTTTCGACGGACGTGAAACGTGAAATATATTAGAATGTCATTTTCTACGTTTTCACCGTTCAGATCGTCTGAAAACATTCCGAAACAAAAGCGACGTAAAAGTTGGCGTAAAAAGTTACGTCAATATAACCGTTCCGATATATATATAGTAAATAAATTTCCAATGGAAGGTTAACAGAAGTTAAAAAATAACAATGTCTAAAAACACAACAACAAAGGTCACAGATAAACGTAAAACGGGGACTCGATCACTTAATAAATCACAAATCTAACGGCCACAAGCATAGTCACTCATACAGGCTACGGGGAGACTCAATCCCAATTTTCAACTTCTTCTGTGACTCTTATAGTATGTATATGGGATCAATTAAAACAAAGGATTAATAACTCTGTAAAAATTAATCATATGCATTTTGATCACTTGAATATGCTTTGACATAGGCGAGCAAGTAGAGGGTAGTAAAGAAAAAGAACCATGGGCTTACCCATCTGACCAACAGCCTCTCCTCAACAGGTCTTTTTGATTCCACTGGACGCCGTCCGGTCAATATTTCTAGAAGCAGAATCCCAAAAGAGTAAACGTCACTTTTTGAAGTGAGTTGGTATGTCCTCATGTACTCAGGATCAACATAGCCGAATGTGCCTTTAACTTTGGTTAAAACGTGCGTATCATCGCCACTCTCTGGACCAACTTTTGCAAATCCAAAGTCGGCCACTTTAGCCCGTAAACTCTCTGTCAAAAGAATGTTGGATGACTTCACATCTCGATGAATAATTTGCTTGTCTGTGACAAATCAAAGAGGAGATCTCAAAGAAGTACATATACCCCACAAAAACTAAAGTGAAGATGCCAAAGTTCAAATTATAGCATGCATAATAAGCCACAGCAAACAGGATTATTGAAGGAAGCATGGGAGGGGAAACATGACTCAATATGTATGTTTGTGAAGAATTAAACAACTTTGTCTGTGAGGTCATGGTACACTAAATCATTTGTTATAATTTCCTTTACACTCTTTTTTGGTCTTCCTCTTCTTATCTTGACTTGCATCTATTTATTATTTCACATCTTCTCATTGCCTCATTGGTGCATTATGAGGCCTACACTTCACATGTCCAACCCACACCTTAAGCGTGATTCTTTCATCTTATCTTCTATAAATGTTACGCTAGCCACTTCTCTTATAACCTCATTTTGTATCATATACTTTCTAGTATTGTCACACCCACACATCTATAAAATTTTCATCTCTGCCACTCCAATCTTCCGTAACATGATGACGGTTAATTTATCCAACACTTCGTTCCATATAACATTATTACGGGTCGAATAGCCGTCCTACAAAATTTTTTCTTTAATTTGATAGGTATTTTCAAATCACATAAAACTCCCAAAACATTCTATTTCATCCAACCAACTTTAATTTTGTTTGTAAATGTATTAATCTGAATCATCACCCAAATATTTAAAAGATTCTCTTTTAAGCAAGCTTTCTATTCACAAATACAAACCACCATTGTTCCATTTCATGTCGAAACTAAAATAACATTCCATATACTCAATCTTTGTCCAACTTACTCTTAAACTCGTTCATTCCGAAGTGTTCTTCCAAGTTTCCAACTTAGCATTGACACATTCTTGTGTGTCATGCACTAAAATAATATCTTATATATGTCAAGCTAGTTCATCCATAACCAAAGCAAGTAAGGGCTCAAAGCTAAACTTTGGCACGAGCCCACTTTTATCGAAAATTACTCGTTTTCGCCCACATGCGTCCCAGCACACGTAGCACCTCTCTCATACATGCATTTTACGAGTTTTACATAAGTAACAAGAGCTCATTTCTTTTCTAAAACTATACAAAGCACATGTCATGGGATCATGAGATCGAGTCATAAGCCTTCTCTAAATCTATGAACACTAAATACAAGGTTTTCTTTTAATGCTAAGATTTTTCCATCATACTTCTCAAAACGTAAATAGTTTTATTGTCAATCTACTTAGCATATATAATGTATAAACCCAAATTGGTTCGTTAATGCTTTAGTAACCTTTCTTGATCTCTTTCATCCTACTTTTCTCCCACAACTTCATTGTGTGACTCGTCAACTTAACCCCCTATTATTCGATCTTTATTCTTATACATCGAAATCAGCATACTCTTCCTCTACTCATCTGACATCATCCTAGTACATAGAATCTTATGTCAATCACACTATTCTCTCATGCCCCAAGCACTTCTAAACTTTGTGTATTTCATCTGGTCTAACAGCATTATTACTACTCATACTTCCTTAACTTTTGCTATCTTAGTACGTCTTAAGTATTACTTACTTATAATGAAATCCTCATCGTCTATTGACAAATACATCTCCCCAATTTTGTTGAGATGTTTGTCAAAATACTCTCCACATTTTCTTAATATCCCCATCTCCAATTATCATCGTCCTTAATACACCTTATCTCTATTGTTGGGAAGACAATCATCAGGGACTCAAACTTGGGCTCAACAGTCCAGCAATCGAGACTAAACTTAGGCTTGCAAACCGGTAACCAGATAGTCACACAAGCATGTGTTAAACTCACATTTCAACCCAAAAACCTAAGCTGATAGTTATGAACCAACACACATTTATATGTTCTCATTCCCGATGTGAAAACAATTTAGATATGATTCAACAATTTTCCCCCTCAAATCTGAGTACCACATCGGCATACTCCCCTTAAAACCACGAAATCGCGCACTAGTAACGTGGATGAGCAACAAGCTTTACGCAAAACACTGTGCGTACCCCGTGCACTAGCAACGTGGGGCAACAATATGATTTACGCTACACTGCACGGACTCAACCGAACCTTTAGCTTTGACACCAGTGTTTAGTATCTGCAATAATTAAACTTAGGAGAAGAATAATGGAAGGAACAGAGCGAAGAAAGAACATATTTTGTAGAGGATAAAGATAGCTTTTCAATTAGCAGATGAGATAATCGATAAATTGGATATATAAAACTGGCTGCAACTAATTTATTTATAAGGAGAAGGACTCCTACTTTCAGGCCATTAAGCTAATTGAAAAACTAAAAACTAGATAAGAATACTAAAAACTAGATAAGGTTGGTGACTTGTTCAACTTCAACTAAGTGAAGAATCGAGGTTATACATTAACAATCTCACCTAAATCTTTTGTTCTTTTATCTCTTGCCTTTGCTAACTTGAAAATATCATTTTCTTCTTCCCTCAGGCTAAGTTTTTCGTATAATATTTCATAAACTTTAGTTTTAACTTTGGTCACTACCTTCTTTGTCTGTGTTTTGACTTTTGTGACGTGCTTATATTATTCCTTATTTTCTCTGTTTCGATACTTGTAAAGGGACTTGTAACATTCCTTCTTAGCTTTATTCTCCCGAACGTCCTCACTCAACCACAGTCCTTTGCAGCACGGTTCATGACCTTTTGATTGTCCTAAAACCTCTTTTGTGATTTTTTGAATATAATGAGCCATAGAATCCCACCTATCACAAACACTCAAACTTCAAGCTCCCAAGTATCTTCTCTCAACATCCTCTCCTTGAAAATCATTTGTTCACTGCTGTTCGAGTTTCACCAATTCGTCCTCAATAACACTTTTCTTTCTTCTTCGTCTTTCATCTATTAATACATATGTCCAAAACCAACAAACGACATTAGGTGATCAATCATTCCTTGGGAATAACCTGACAATCCTTGCAATTCACGATCCCTTCGCCTCATGAAGTAACAGTCCATCTGAGACCTTGGTGAGCCACTTTAAAAAGTTATTAAATGCTTCTACCTCTTCTTAAGAATGTGAAGAATGAAAAAGAAGAAGAAGAAGAAGAAGAAAACACCATCAAGAGTAAGACCTATCATATAACATAGAAGTTTGGGTAAAGCCATCAACTTTATAACAAACAGAATGAAAGGGTAAGTCTTTCTACCTCCATAAAGATGGAGATAAGTTAGACCATGCGCTATGTCGATGGCTACCTCAAGCCGTTGATTGAAGTCTAGGGTCCTTCCAAGTTCACCTGGCAGACAGAACAGCCAAACCATGAGACTTTGTTACGTGACAGCTAATATATCATCTTGATGGTTAGATCAATATATATCCTGTTTATGATTAGCTCTTACCATCAAGATGCTGTCTAAGAGTACCATTTGGCACATATTCTGTAATAATAATCCGTTCATTTCCTTTATCTACATAACCTAGCAGTTTCACCAGATTCCGATGATCAATTTTTGATAAAATCCGCACCTCACTATCAAATTCAGCAGAACCAAAATGCTCCTGTAACAGTTTAGATAACTAATCATAAGTAGTCACTCTATCTCGTTAATGATGAAAATGCAGTAAGCTCAAATCAAAGCACTGATGACTTTCAAGATCCATATAAAGGCTGAAATTGTGCTAATGGCCAGTTGCAAGGAAAATTAGTCTCTTTTGTTTTCAACTGCATCGTAAAACGTGTATCTAGTTCCCGACTCAATGCAAAATTTGACAAAATTCAAATTGTACCCATGTTTAATTTGGGGATAATGGAACCAAAATGCATTGTAGCTGGCTAGTTTATTAGGCTTTCGTTGTGCCTCTTCAGCCCCTCCACAAACAAACAAGACATGCTTCCATGAAAGCTTTTCCTTTCAACTTGCAGAGAAAAATGCCATGTGGATAGGTGTTTCAACAACTGAAGTTCATGTGCTTCTTGACCAGCCAACCAACAGGTTAGGTAGGTTTATATAGTACATGTAAAACAAAATCAGAGGCTGGGTATTGCTCATGTGTTTTCATGTCCATTATTTCAATATACTAATGATAGAGATAGAATCAAGAATGCTCATTGATTGACGTCTTAAACTAATATCAAGTCTTCTAGCAGCCACGCCATAACTCAAGGCTAACTGAAGGAGAAATTCCTGAGAATCACCGACCATCGAGACAATAGCATCCATCTGTTAGGAAACCTACCCTATCAAAAGGTCAACCTTGTGGTAAAAGGTCCAAGAATTATATTTATATTAACACGTCCCCTCACGCGAATACCTCTTTTGGACTTGAAACGTAGACTGTGCACTGCCCCACCTCATACCAAGTGCTAAATAAATAAGGGTCGCACTCGCAGGATTCGAACTCGTGATCTTTGGTCACGCCTGCTCTAATACCATGTTAGGAAACCTACTCTACCAAAAGATCAACATTGTGGTAGAAAGCCCGTGAATTATATTTATCTTAACACCATCAGCCCTCCATTCAAAAGTAAAAGTTGCTAGCAACCTATTCATTTATTTCATAACTGCATCCTCATGAAGTAATATCCTAAACTGTACTCATATATTTCACATTGATAGCCACAAAGAGCCGACGGCTACAATCTTCCCAAACTCGGGCTTAAAGTAACTGATAAATTGCACAACTAAGACATTCTAGTTCTACCCGCACAATGGATATCAGTATCAAGTGCATGCCTATGCAGGGGTATAGCAAGTTGTGGTCTCACATACCTTTTTTGCACGTTTTACAGCAACCACTCGACCATCTTGAAGACGGCCCTTGTAGACAGTTGCGAAGCCACCTTCACCTACAATAAGAGCTGCTGAGAAGTTTTGTGTTGCTTTTGCGATGTCACTATAGTTGAGATGCACTGTATCCAGTCGGGCAAGTTCAATTGGGGCAGAAGATCGAGGACTAGGAGGAGCATGACGAAAAGGGCTTGGCGGCACATGGTGAAAAGGGCTAGCAGCTACATGGCGAGATGGAGTTCGCGGCGTCTTTTCTGGATTCGTGCTGATGTCAAAGGAGGAAGCGGAATTTGCTGCAGCAGATATTCCTCTCAATCAAGAAAGAGACCATAAATGTTTACATACTCACTGCCTGCCCGTAAACCAAGCTAGCTAATTATAGAGGAAAATTGATTTACCGTATTATTGAAACAAGCAAAAACAGAAAAATCAAGAGCATGCAAGTAAATGGTTCAAGCCTTATGTTCCTAAAGTGGACAATCAGATCAAATAACATGATCCGTGTGCAAAGTTATATCATTTAAACGTCCATTCTACGGTATCTTTTATTCAGGATAAGGATCAATTCGTACTCACTTGAAGTTGGTTCATTAGGCAGAACAGTTTTCTCAATTTCCTTTCTTCTAGATTGAAAGCAGGGACAAAGAAAAACACAGCACAAAAGGAACACTCCAGGTATTGCCATGCCAATAACCGGTGAGATGAATGTATGCTTGCGGTTCTGTCGACCAACTTGTCGTGACAGAGTGGCTTCTTTATCTCTGCTGAGTAACAGCTTCCTACTGGGCTCATAGGAAAGTCTGACTGCAAAAAAACAGGGTCATGTCTCTTACGAGCTTCTTTGTATTCTACATACCAAAAGAAAAAGCCAATCCCACAGCAAAAACCACCAAGCATGCTTAATTTAACCATGTAGGATAATGCATACCTGCTGAGAGATCCAACGCACAAATAGTATTCGGAATGTAGTTTTCGAGACAACTTGAATGATGCAACATCAACTCCTTGCAGAGCAACTCCTTTTCTACCTTAAGGCCATTAACATAAAACACTTCATGTCCAGGAAACTTTGAATAGGCAATATGACCATCCCCACAAACTGCCAATTGTATCTCAAATCCATGGGTAACGACTGTGGGCAATATCAATATGAGTGAAACGCATAACGACATTTTGGCCACATAAGTTTGATTCCTTCCTACTTCACAAGCCAAAATCATAGCCTTCATAGCTTCATATTTCACCACGCAAATGAAGCCTACAGCACGAAACATGATAGAGCATCTCCAAAACCTTAGTTGTGGGATAAGAAATGTCTTCAATAGTAGTTCAATGCTGGGTATGTAAACCTGCATTAATAGCCAGAATTGGAGTCACAAACAGCTATAACAGCTAGCTTTGTTCACTTGTAAGAGAATGCACCAATGTCAATGAATCACGCTCCTAAACAATTTCCAAGTGATGCATGCAGCTAGAACAAGCAAATGAGACCTGAGAGGGTCAACTCCAAAAGCTGCCATAGAAGCAACTTGGGATCAAGAAAGCAGAACAAGCAAATGGCACCAAAGAGAGTCAAGCTCAACCAAAGACTAGCATATCTTTGCAGACTCAACCTCTACTACATGCTAGGAAAGAAAGATAGTACAAGCAAGATAGAGCAAGTTACTGATGAGAAAAGAACTCATCGGCTCAAGTATTAGGCATTATCATTTATCACTATATCAGCAAAACTAAACCTCGACAAAAGAATTTTTAAAAACCTCAGAATACCCAGCAGCCTATCAGACAAATTACATGGGAACCAACCTAGCCACTCAAATCACAAACTGAACAAAATATTAAGCCACCCACCACATGAGCCCCCTTCCTTCATTGAGGACGACCAAAGCTGTAACAAGAAAAGGAGCTAAACATAAACATACTCAAAACAATGATTTCGATATCACCAAGAACACCAAATTCTCAATCCACATAGAATCACAGGAACCCAGATGATAAGATAAGGAAACCTCCAAGCCTCATAGTTACAATCCCAGAAAAAATTGAACCGAATTAATCAAGAACCAGTTCGCCTAACCCAGAAATCAATCTACCTATTCAATAAAAATAGGAGAACAAAAAAACCCAGCAGAGAACTAACCAATTAGGGTTCCAAACACGGCCAAACTTGTACCATGTCAGCAGAGACAAACAAACAGTTTAGAAAGTTCGATTACCACAGTTGTGTGCCACAGAAACAAACCTGAATCGGCTCAGTGAGCTTAGAATTGAAGAGACAGTGTTGTTGCTTTGTTGATAGTTGAAGGGGAAAGAACCAGAGCAAGAAAGGGTGAGGGTGGTGGGTTTGTGGATATACATGTCTACGCTTGATGCAGAGCAAGCCTGGGCCATCGGCTTGCGCTTTTGGATTCTGGAAAATTCTCACAGTTGGTGGCGAAAAGTCTTCTCCGCGCAATTATTGTCAGAGCATCACCAAAGTTCATTTTTTTCCCATCTCATTATTGGTATTCTAAATTTCATTCGCTTAAAATAAATTATTACATATCTCTCTCACTATTCACCCATATAATTTTCTCAAAATTTTAAAAACTTCGTTTAAATCTCTATATTTATGGTCTACACACTCTAAAAAATCATTTCACCGTACACTCGTAATATACTCATAATCTATCCTCCAACTTTTCGTTTACTCTAAAAATCATTACGTAATACTCTCACTATTCACCAACTCTAAAATCTCTATATTTTCTTAATTGTTGGTGATGCTCTTCAAATCATTGACAACGCTCCACCGAGGCAAAATTAAAAAAAGTCCCAAACTTTTTACCATTTTTTAAAAAGAATTCTGATCTTTAAGTATTATCAATTTAATACCCAAACTTTGATACATTGCATTAATTTAGATCCTGTTGTTAACTCCCGTCTAAATCAATAACAACAGTGTCTGTTTTTAGGACCGAATTTCCATACTGCCTGCTTTACTGGTTCATTCTTTTGTTGTGTCTGCTCTGCTTGTTTCGTCTGCCCTTCTGTGTCGTCTGCTTTCTGCTTTGTTTTCTTCTATTTAGACGGCCTCACTGTCCTCACATTGGGCGACACATCACACCAGATGGTCTCTCACACGAGACAACTTCTTTCTCGGCCACTGTTATCGATTTAGTCGTGAATTAACTTTAGGATCTAAATTAATGCAATGTGTTAAACTTTGGGTATTAAATTAATAATACTTAAAGATTAGGACTTTTTTTAAAAAATGGTCCAAAGTTGGAGAACTTTTTATATATTACATCGGCATCAATCAATCAAAATGCATAATAGATCTTTCTGTTCTCGGTATTTTCAGCAAAAAAAAATTAATGATTAATCCAGGCATTTCAAAACCCTAATATCCGATTTCATGCCTATAAAACCCAGAATCAGATTTCGGAATTTCGCCTGCCAAATTTAGGATAGACTTTGACCTAATCGAATCGATTATCATCAGATCATCGGCTTCTCTTCAAAACTTCAAGTTTATCCGAAAAATTGAACCTGAGGATTGAGAATATCCGGGCGCAGAGAATATTCTGATATCAAAAGCATATAATCACTGGGGAAACAATGAAAGTGAAATTCCAAATCTAAAGGTTTATTAAAATTACTTAAAGAATCGAATCAAATGAATTTCATTAAGTTTACCGATTAAATAACGAGAATGGCTAATCCCAGCCCCATCCCTTTTTTTTTTTCCAATTCTTCTATAATATCCATATCACCCCATTTTCAACTTTTTTTTTTTTTTTTTTAATTTTAATTTTTTTGTTTTATTTTTTTCCTCAAGCATTGAGGTCTTCCAATCCCAAGACATACAATAGTTATATTTTTATAATTTTTTATATGTATAAATAATTTATAACTTTTTTTTTCTACTTGTACGATTTTTTTGATGACATATTAAATTGAATATCATTTACAACTTTTTTAAAGTTATTTTTTTTTTGTTAAATATACATGTAAAATTTTTTTATCAAATCATTTATAATTATGGAATTTGGTACATATAGATAATATTGAATTATTGAAAGTGTTAAAAATTCACACAAATAGATGTAGATTTATATTAATTTAATTTAATAAATACAATTTAAGTGCATGTGAGTAATACATTAAAATATTATTTCATAGTTTAACTCGTCTATCTCTTTCACTTATTATTTCATACTATATACAATTTAATATGTAATAATATCTACGAGGTGTCTATTTTCTCTATTTTTTTTATATATATTTTAAAAATTAAAGTGTAACGTACAATTATTATATTTAAATTATTTTTGAATATTTATTATAATATTTAAAAATAGAAAATGAACCTAATCAAAGATAACAGAAAGTACAACAAAGATATAATTAATTTTAAATTATGTAAAAATGAAGAAAATAATAATAAACAGAAAAATCAAGACAAAACATTAACAAAAATGATATTTTGTGAATCTGTGATTTAGTTAAATGTGTTATATTTTTTTGGTCCCTATTTTGTTATGCTAGTGCATGGTTGAGACGCTAAAAACCGGAAAGGAGAAAAGTAAATGCTAATTGCTAATCCCAAATAGTAAATGTCGATATATTAATTTTATATGCTAGATTTTTATATATGGTCCGCGTGATCGATATTCTATTATAATGGATCGCTTAAGCTACAAATTAGTTGTTAATAATCATAATCTTTCATGATATACGGGAAAAAATCTCCTAAAAACGTGGACAAAAGAATATGAGAGACGACCGGATTCACAGGGGTATCGGTTCGATAACGAGCGGCCCGGTCTTGGCAAGGAGTGATCTGCCCGGGTGATCAGCCCTGGCTCCCACACTTGGGATTTCCTTGGCCAGTCTTGCTGGCCAAGAGATGATCTGTCTGGGTGATCAGTTCGGGTGACCAGTCTAGGCATCTTGCCTTAGCCATTTCCTTGGCCAGCTTGGCCAAGGAAATGGCCGCCTATTCTTTGGCCTCACCATCCCCACCGGTAGGCTCCCTAAGCTTCTCGCTCGTCCCTTCACCAACCTCGGTGGCTTGGACGGGGTTCAGAAAGGCGTTCACAGCAACCGCCATTTCTACAAGGGAGCACACGTAATAAGCATAGGATTTAGAAGCTTCTACAGCTTTAAGCATTGGAATTCTATGATAAGGAGCTTACTAGAAAATGTTGATAATGGCATTTGCGACTACTGCTTCAGCGTCACTGTTGGGAGAAACTCGGAGCCTCCGGGAAGGTTCTCAGTCGCAACTGGGAGCTCCCCCTCATCAGCCAGGAAGTAGGGATCGTCGTTGGGATGAAAGTCGATGTCGTCAATGTTATCGCCTGAAAATGAGCCAAGCGATATCACCTAAGGCTTGAGAACCGCTTCCGATTGTCTAAGCAGGGAAAACCGGTTCAACAAGCTGAGCTGACACTGAATCGGCTCCGGGTATGAGTAGATCGACTCTTGGACCTGGAAAAACTAACAAACCACGTTAGAGGGAAGCCCGA
>JAOWBR010174177.1:0-11176 GCA_028571145.1 Dionaea muscipula
AAAGGGCTATACAAGTTATTATTCCGCTGCACAACTTTGATATAAGTTGAAAAAGTTTTTAAACCTATAAGTTCATTCACCCCCCCCTCTGAACTTATAGTAGCCCTCATTTCGGGACCAACAAATACCAGACTTTCTCACTTTAAATCTTAGTCGAGCGTATCGAAAGTGGTGTGTTGAGTAGGGACTACCCGATGAGGGAAATTGATTTGGATTTGGTAAACCGAAGTAAGTAACTAAAATGAAAATAAACTTCAACTTTACTAGACAAGATTCACTAGCTTGCCTCTACTCGATGGTCGTGGTGTAGCCGTAAGCTGAGATAAATCCTGCTACTCAGACCTCGATCCCCAATGATCATGGTGGACGATTTCTAAGTATCGAGGATCTTGAAGTAAGAAACCTCGCAGATGGTCACATTGAGGTCACTTACAACTTAAATCCCTCGTGTCTCAAAACAAGTAAAAAATGAAGATGATGAGAAGAGAAAGAGATGTTTGACACAAACAGAATAAATTAAATCAACTTGAAATGAGAGCACATGATTACAAGCATGAAACTATAAATACTAAAATGTAAAGAACTATGGTGTATGAATATCTGGATCGAAGTATTCAGAACACCAAGGGAAGAGTATGACTTGATATAAGAGTTCCTATCTTGTCACTAGAAAGGTTCTCTTTAGAAGAATACTTAATTGTCACTCTTGAGGGTTTTCTTCTTCAAAAACTCGACCCCTTTTACAAACTACAGAGGTGCCCTTTTATAGGCAAGAGATAGGTTTGTAAAGGGTACAAAAGGAGATAGTGACGACTCAAGCCCTTCTTTAGGAGAGATAAAATCGGCTACAAACAGTACTGCATCACTTTCTGCGTTGGAGGCTAGTCTTCAGGCATTTCGCATAGTACTTTTTTGTCTTTTTCTTCTTAATGGCAGAACCTCTACGCGTGGCGTGTCAAAGGTGAGATTCCACGCCATGGTGGTCAACTAAGTGGAAGGAATAGCAGTGTGGTTCCTTCTTGGGTTTCTCGGTGTGGATTTATACTGTGGCGTCGTTTCATTACCCCTTGATGGCGCTACGTCAATCATGAAATGCCACGGGTATCATCGTCGGATGCGCCATGGTGTGAGAAGCCTTGTTCTCGAAGTTCAGATTGCCAAATTCCTTTTCTTTTTCGTGGAACGCTCTAAGGATGTAAATAAAGAGGTTTGTTCGGTGTCAGTGGCTTCCCTGACTGCTTGATCGTTTGATTCCATCTTGGTGCACCATGGAGCTTTTGTGTTATGGCGGCGATCATTGGGTTTGAGAAATTCTTGAGTTTTGTTGTTGAATCAGGTGCCTATAGCGTTGGGTAAAGGGGGATTTATGGTGGTTGATCCCTCACGGCGGCTCCCCTGATCGAGTCGATTGTTACGATTCATAAAATTGCTTCTTTTTGCCTAAATATAGCGTCGTAACTGAAGATTTTCCTTTTTCCTCTCTGTGGCGGTGCAGTTCCTGCAAGGAAAATAATTTCATTATAGATTCTGCTCTTTTACTGAATTTTCGTGGTGAAGTAAGTAAAAGTGGGAGAGAAAAAGTAGTATTTTATGGTTACATCAATAACCTAGAAAAATAGCCTCGTCACTTCTAGCATCAAACTTTCCTATGCTGTCTTTTCCATTATTCAAAACAAAGCATTTGTATCCAAAAATTCTCAAGTGACAAAGATTAGACTTTTTGTTTTTCAAAAGTTCATATGGAGTTTTATGAAGCAAAGGTCGAACTAATGCTCTATTAAGAATAACACGCGGTATTCAAAGTCTCGGCCCAATAGCTTTTAGGTAAGTCACTATCAAGTAGCATTGTTCTTATCATGTCTTCTAAAGACCGGTTTTTCTTTTTCACAACTCTATTTTGCTGAGGTGTTCTTAGAGCGGAGATGTTATGATTATTCTCATTTTCTCTGCAAAATTTATCAAAGTTAGAATTTTCAAATTCAGTTCCATGATCTGTTTTTATTGAAAGTAATTTATGTCCAACTTGATTTTATGCCCTTTTGATGAAGTCAACAAATTCTTTAAAAGTTTTATCTCCCCCTTAAAAATATAATCCATATGAACCTTAAAAAATCATCAACAATGACCAAAACATATCTTGCACCTCCGTTACTTCTTTCTCTCATGGGTCTATATAAATCCATATGAATCATTTACAAAGGAAAGGTAGAGCTTACCATTTTCTTTGACTTAAAAGAAGATCTTACTTGCTTACCTTTGGCACAAGCATCACAAAGACTTGATGACTCAAATTTTACTTGTGGTAATCCTCTTACCAACTCCTTTTTGCTCAACTTATCCAAGAATGAGTAACTTGCCTGCCCAAGTCTTCTATGCCATAGAATGAGTTCTTCTTCAAATATGCTCATGCAAGACAAAGAGTTAGGAGAGATCATGTTAAGGTCAACTTTGTACACATTATTTGTTCTCCTACCTTCAAGGATGATTTCACATGAATCTTGTTTTATGATGAAGTATTTTTCAGAGTTGAATTCAACTTTATTACCTCTATCACAAAATTGAGATATGCTTAACAGGTTGTGTTTCAAGCCATCTACCAAGAGTACATTATCAAAGGAGTGAGTGATAGACTTATCAATCTTACCATACCCAACAATTGTACCTTTCATGTTGTCCCCAAACGTAACACTTCCACCTTTGTTTGTTGTAAGTGAGAGAAATAATGTCGGATCTCTAGCCATGTGTCTAGAACAGCCGCTGTCAAGGAACCAAGAATCATCTGTTGAGCTATTCTTTCTTTCTGTACCCATGGGGGTCGACTCCTCTTGGTCTGCTGCACGTGCCAGAACTCCTGTCTTGTACCCAGAACAACTATCAGGAATTTTCAAGTCTTTATGTGTGTTGTTCCTTCTCACTTTAGCCTGCATCCAAAACATCAATTGGATTTAGGTACCCAAATATATTTGGGTCCTCTTGGGTTAGTCGATATAAAAATAGGTGTTTTCATTTTCACAACTTTGTTGGCATGAGTGTGAACATAATTCATATTTTTCTTCATGGCGTTCTTATTCTTTATGCATTGATTTAATGAAGTCTTAAAGCTCCACATGTTCCGCAAAGCTTTGGCGGTGGCAAGTCAAGATATTTTGATTTCTTTGCTTTCTCATACCTACCATACCCCAAGCCTTGTTTATGCATATATCTTCCTTGCATCTCAACCACTTTCTCAACCAACCCTTAACTTTTCACATGTTTTTCCTTTTGAGAAACTCGCATCCAAGCTTGACTTTCTTTCTTTTTGAGCTTCTGTTCAAGGTATTCATTTTTCTGTTTAGCGGCCTCAAGAGATAATTTTAAACTTTTCACATCAGTGGTTGATGAACTAGAATCATCCTTGACACTTTTGACAAATTTTGCTTTAAATAGTTCTGACTTTTGCGGGAGGAGTCAACTCCTCCAGTCATTCACAGTTTCCTTTAGTTCAGCATTTTCCTTTTCTAATGCCATCAATTCTGAATTTTCATCATTTGTCCTCTGCAGGTTAGCTTCATGTAATTTTTGATCTTTTCCTTAATTTATCAAATGTTCTTTCTCGACATTCAAAACTTCGATCTTAGTTTTTAATTCAAGAACTAGCTCATTCAAGGCATCTCTCTTTTCCAGCACGCCATTATACTTCTCAGCAAGATCTTTAAACAGATCAACAAGTGCATCATGTGAAATTTTATGAACATTTTTCAGAATCTTAAAAATTACTAGAGGGGTCGACTTCTCTGCATCCAGATTTCCTTCATCTTCATTGTCAACCATTAGAGAGTAGTTGATATGTGCATGTTCTTGTGGATATGCTTCTGGCTCCTCAATTTCGGAGTCTGAATCCCCCTCAAGCAGCTGCGGCAACCACCATCATAGCTTTTTGCATGCCTTTGGGTCCGAACTTCTTCTAGTAGCTTGCCTTTTCTTATTTTTCGTTCTCTTCTTTCTAAGATGGGTAATCTTTGATCACGTGTCTCGGTTTCTTACACTTGAAACAGAGATCATCTTTCTTGCTTGGGCTGCCAAAGTTGGAATTTGACGATCTTGATCTTCCCTTTCGATTGTTTCTTTTGTTGAACTTAAAACCTTTGAATCCTCTTTTGAAGTTTCTGATCACCATGGCCATATCTTCAGGATCCATATCTTCTTCTTCTTATGATTCTTCCTCAACTTGTAAAACAATGGATTTTTCCTACTTGGTGAACTCACTTGGTTCCTCCTCCTTAAGAGTGATTTCATGTGTAAGGAACCAATGAGTATATCCACTTGCATAGTCTTCAAATCTTTTGCTTCTTGTATCTTGATGAGAAATCTGAAAGCGGAATCGATCTCTCACGCTCACTAATCATAATGAATCGAGCACAAAAACAGCAAACTCAAGAAGAAACGAAGGGAAGAAGAGAGTGGAGAAAATAGAGCAAAGTACTCTGAAACTTGATTCAAATTTTTCCACACAAAGTGCATGCTACTATTCCCGCATATGGAATACAAATTTATACACTATTACAACCAATGAGGATAAGACATGTGTCACTCTAGTGGTAACAACCTAGGCACATCTCAAGGTCAGCTAACAAACCTATAATAATATGTCTAACTAAATGACACAATTCCCTAAGCTCAACTGCCCGGGGTGCCAACCTCTGTGGCGAAGCCATCTTGAGAAGTTACCTACAATGGCGCTGACATGCCTCACGCCATACTCATCCAGCATTGTCATCAATGCTAAAGCCTGCCCTGATACACTAGGACATCATGAACAACATCCATGCAATAGGATTTGTCCATACAACAAAGGAAATGCAAGTTAGAACAATTTGTCGCCATGCGTCTTCCGCCATGGGAACCTACGTCATAATTTCCTTTCTGTCATGACGCTGAGAGTAGCTAACTCTCAAACCAGATCATGTCAAGACCTGAAACTTGGTACACATACTAAACACATCATGACAAACATTATGAATCCCCGTGGCGCTAGAGAATCAACATGGATAATCATATCCATCAAGCTAGCGCCATGGTTTCACAGCTTCAACAGAACCTGTCGGCACTATGTCCACACCACCGCCTTGAGCTTCAACATATGCTGAGAAATCTTAACAAAATCTCCCCCTTCTCATATATGTTGAGCAACATCCACAAGCCCTGCTATCCCACAACACTTCTTAAACTTCTTCGGAGATAGAACCTTAGTCATCATGTCAGCACCGTTGTCATCAGTGTGAACCTTCTCCAATTCAAGCTGATTCTTTGGCAATGCATCTCGAATCCAATGATACCGCACGTCAATGTGCTTTGATCGACAATAGAACGAGGAATTCTTGGATAAGTGAATAGCACTGTGGCTATCACATTGCAGCACAAATTTCTCCTGTTCAATCCCTAAAACAGAAAAGAACCTCTTCATCCACAAGTTCCTTCGAAGCTTCTGTTGCGGTGATGCACTCAACCTCTATGGTTGACAAAGCCACATACTTCTGCAATTTGGACTGCCACGCCACAACTCCCCCTGCAAAAGTCATCAAGTATCCTGAAGTAGACTTTCTTGAGTTCAGGTCCCCCGCCATATCCGCATCAGTAAAGGCTGTCAACACTAGAGACTTGTCGTCATTGCATAAAGCTAAGTCTAAAGTACCTTTTAAGTACCTGAAAATCCACTTCACTGCCTCCCAATGCTCTTTACCCAGATCGGACATGAACCTGCTCACTACTTCAACTGCATGAGCTATGTCAGGCCTTGTTGCAATCATCGCATACATCGAATTCCCTACTGCTGAAGCATAAGGAACACTCGCTATCGCCTTAGCCTCATCGGCAGTCTTTGGAGACTGATCATGGCGAAGCTTAAAGTGAGGTGCCAATGGCGTTAATACTGCTTTTGTCACACCCCATCCCGGGTGAGACCGGCACGTGATCCGTGGGGGTCACCCACGTGCCGCGTAAGCCTAAATCCATAACCCAACCCACGGGGTACAACTTATAATCTAAAATATCAAATCAGATATCTAAAACGTGGAAGGAAATCAACCCTCGAAGGGAAACCATCCAAATCCACAAAGGAAAACAATAATCAATTCAACAGTCTAAACAGTCCGAAAGTCCAAAAGCTCAAAAAGTCCCAAAAGTATACTCAATGAAAAGATAACATAAATAGATGCATGAAAGGAATGATATATTTCCTATGAGGCTCTTCTCGTCTCCCACAACATCCTCCTAGCCCTCAAGAGTCACCTGCGCCAAAATAATCAATTGGGGGATGTACACGGGGTCAGTAACAGATATATCAAACGACATACTTATGAAATGAACATAAGGCTAGAAACGGGCTAAGTGAATGTAGTGGTCGAATCAAACGTAAGGGGTACCGAACACCTGTAACTCACCAAGGCAGGACCCCTCGTGCAGGTGCCCGGAACCATAGGAGGGACCGCTACACTCACTAGGCAAAGGCAGTAGGTAGAGAGAACAATGAATCATAAATCATAAATTAGACTGACTATATGGCATATCTAAAACCTAGTATAAAATGTATGTGACAGTCGAGCATAAATAAAGTAAAGCTTGGACAAAATGCTCATAATAATTTGGGTACCAAACATATTAGGCGTCCCGCCCCGGGTGGCAGTCGGTTAAAAAATATCCTAGCACGCCGTCCAAGACTCCCCGTAGCTAATCGGGGCGACGTCTAGACATTGCGATAATAGAGTCACCTAATATAGTGGGTATATTCCCTAATGGCGAGAGGCATGGTCATCACCATTTGTTCTCTGGACTTACACCACTTGCTGTCACGGATGTTGGGGGCTCAACTCCCTTCCACCCAAAAATCATTTAAAAACATAATCATCGTGATAAGCCATATAGCTACCGGAAATAGTCTCATGAGTTATATTTAAATCATACAACAATCCACATGCCAAACATCTAGTCAGGCCGAAGCCGAGAATCATGAATCAATGATATGTATACTATCACGACCCGAATGTCAAATAAAGAATCATACATGTGGAAAAAATATCAAACCGTTTATGCCAATAGATATGTATATAAAAAACGGGGTATCAAGCATGAGAGAAAACAGGTTAGGTTTGTGTGTACATCCCCTCACCTTGTGTCGGAAATGGTCTATCCCTTAGTCCCACGCTCACCCGACACCTTACACGATGTCAGAACCTGAATCACGAAACAATGGAGACAACTCACTACACGTGTCAAAAGCTAATGAGACTAGCCAAAACTCACGCCTCGACAAATGCACGCATCGCTAACCTAGCACAAGGATGAACTTGCCTGGTTTGGTCGCGGTGGTCGACGGGGCAGCGCCCCTGTTGACACTAGGACGTTGGGAACGCGAAGAGTTAGGACGCAAAGGCCTCAGGACGTATCTAAGTCTGGCCTAGGATGTTTTGGCTCGACCTAAAGACTAATAATGGCCAAGATATACGCTTTAGGCCGTAGTTCTATTCAGGACGTTAGGGCGAAGGATAGGGCCATTTCTGGGTACAACTCCAAGGCACGGTCCACGACGAGTACGTGGACGGACAGGGGCAGCCACGTACTCGGAGGTTATTGTTGACGATTGAAATGCTGACCCTAAATAAGGGCGTAGGGCGGACGGAAGTGCTGAGAATCTGATGTGCACGAATAGGAGGGAGTTAGTCCACGTTCTGATCGTGGGTAGTTATGTAACTGGCAATGTAACTGTCCCTAGGGTTAGTATAAATATAGCTAGTCCCGACTTTGTATGAAACACGAACAATCAAATCAATCCAATCTATCTTTCAGTATTTACTACTTTCTTATCATTAGTCATTAGCGCAGCATTTAGCCTATAACCGAACCCATTTCGGTTACCCGGCATAGAGCGGATTCCTCCTCTGGAATCCGATTCCGACGATCGCAGGAGCACAACTAGCCAATATCCTTTGGTAACGTCAACACTAAGCACATGAACTTAATGTATATTTTAATTATATTGTGCGAAACCTATTTACATATTTTGCATGTTAAATTTGTGGTTTTGCAGGTTGGACATGATCCGGAGCTTTAATGGACTGAGATTGGACGATAATCATGCTAACATGCGAGCGTAAAAGCTCGGGATTCGTCCGGGCGCACGCGAAACTGGGCTGCAATGCAGCCCAGCCTAAAATGAACTGGTCACGACCGTGGCTGACTGTCACGACTGTGACGGATGTCTGTTCGCAGCCTATTTATCTGCAGCATCTGCAGATCGTCGACTACTCTTCCATTCTTCGACCAGGGTGGCCGCAGCAAACCCTAGACGATCTAAGAAGGCGAAACCATCCCGGAGTAAGCCGCAGAATCGATGACGGCCATCCTTATACACCCGGCGGGGAGAATTTACCGTTGACCGACGGGACGTGCGTCAACCGGATCTGCTTCATTCGGTATTTATCTTTCGGTTTGATATGTAAAGATTCAATCTTTTGTATGCCGTTTATGTTGATTTGTAGCCTAGATGTCAGATCGATGGTCTGTTAGTCGTTAGGGTGCTGATTTGGTGTAAAACTGTGAACCTGCATATTCAATTTCTGTAGACTTGCTTTGCTTTTGATATTGTGATAGATATCTAAATTAATCTGCTGTCGTTTGAAACTCCGAGATCCATTATGCCCTGATTAGGTTCCTGAGATAGTGTATCGGTAAGCCAACGACACATTAATCGAATCAAGCAGCATATCTGCAATCATTACCGTAATCAACTGCGTTAATCGGGACTTTACTGAACAATAAAAACCGTTTAAACCCAAGCGCGGACTGGTTTCAGACTCGCGCGATTGCCCTGCGGATTTCGCGGTTGCCACGACCGTGACCAGAAGGTCACTTCCGTGAGGGTCACTCCCGTGACCGCCTCTATTGGACACGACCGTGACGCACTTGTCACGGCTGTGACGTGGACTCCCTGCACGCTGCCAGCCTGCCTATTGTCGGGTCGAGTCATTGCTAGTTTAGCGACATCTATCTTTAATTTATCGCATTTTGTTTACTGTTTAAACCAATCGAATCACCCATTCGATATATCCCTACTAGGAACTGAATTAATTCAACTCAAGAATTGCAACCGTCCCTGCAGATCGACCTCGTGCTCACCGCTAGCTTCTGTTTGCAGTAGGTACGTGTTTTAGAAATATTAAATATAGCAATGCCCGATGACGCGTGCTATCATTTTGGCGACGTTGCCGGGGAGGGTCGTTTAAAATTTTTAGGTTGAAATTAATTTTTGTTTCTAGCTGTTTTTTATTTGAGTCTTTTATTTTTGGTTTTTAATTCTGCTTGATTGTATTGTTGTTCCTGCATCTATTTAGTGTGTTATTTTTAACCTGCGGCCTTAGCATATTTTTTTAAACTTGCATGCTTGGACATAGATCACTTAGGCCTGATTTAATTGAATTAACTCACACTCTAAGGAGACCTACGAACCAACAGAACCAAACCCCATGCACCAACACTATGGAACACCCACCACAGAACCTTCAGAATCAACAAATTCCACCAAATAACGTGAATGGTCCTGTAAATGGGAATAATGGGGTAGTCGGGGATCAGCCTGCGAATAATGGACTTAATGTTGGGGATAATGGGGGAAATAGGGTAGCTCAACCATTGCACGCGCACTTCATTCCAAACGTGTATGACACACCGTCGTGCATCGTTTTACCCGCAATATACGTTGCCCATTACGAGATTAAGCCCGGTACTATTCAATCACTTTCCACCTTTACCGGCTTGTCTCAGGAAGACACGTACAGCCACCTGTCCGAGTTTCTTAGCATCAGCTCGACCCTCCGGATCAATAATTTTTCAGTTGGTTCCATGAGACTCATTCTTTTTCCATTCTCACTAAGAGGCCAGGCGAAACACTGACATAGCACCATGCCACCAAATTAAATTCAATCGTGGGAAGAGATGAGTGTTGCATTCCTTCGAAAGTATTTTTCAGTTGGGAAGACGTTACAGTACCGTCGTGAGATCACCACCTTCCAACAACATAATACAGAGCATTTATATGAACCTTGGGTGCGATTCGGTGATACAGAGCGGAAATGCCCTCACCACGATATTCCTAGATGGAAGTTGGTATAGAGCTTTTATTTCGGTCTCTTACCAACCCAACGTCAGATGATGGATGCCTCATGCGGAGGGTCCGTGATGACGAAGGACGAGAATGAGGTATGGGCGTTGTTTGAGAATTTAAGTGACGCGTCCCAACTTCAATCTACTTTTGATCGGAGAGATTGACCAGCAGCTGCTCGCACTGACAAGAAGAAGGATGTGAATGAGCTGAGTGTCACTGATACACTCACATCCACTGGGGTAGCACTCTCCGAGAAAGTGGACTTGCTCTTAAAGAGAGACGTTGCCACTATCCCCGCACCTGCACGTATTAAGCCCTGTGTTACCTGCGGTAGCACAACACATCATTGGACGGTTTGTCCGTCCACCCAGCCATTTCCACCTGACCCAACACAAGAAGTCAACGCTGCTTACGGGTATTACCCGCAGTATCCTGCACTTTCATGGCGGCAACCACCACCACCACAGCCATAACCAACCATAGTTCCTCAAACGTCGCACTAATCGCTACTGCAACCAACGCCTACACCATTTGAGGCGATGATGATAAAATCGATGGCTGAACAAACTAAGATGCTGACAAGTTTGATCGAAACCCAGCAGCAAGTAAGCGTCAACACCCAAGCGATTGCAAAACTGGAGACGCAGGTCGGTCAACTTTTGAGCACGTTAAACAGAAGGGATGATGGGCACCCCGCCCAACCTCCCAAGGGACAGTGATTGATGAAGCAGGATTGCCTTTTCTTTGTACATACGCACCTTTCCTCTTCTTAGAGTTTAGTTTGTTGAGTTGTCTTGGAAATTTGGATATTTGTCTAAAATTTCGGTGCCCTACTCCATTATGTGGTTTTACATACTTGCCGGTAGACAAGTTGGGGGATATAGGAAGCCGAAACGTTTATTGATATATCTTTTCAGTTGCTTCTGCGGAATCTCATATTTACAAATTCTACCTCTCTACTTGTCTAAATTGCCAGCAATTTTGTTACTGCTACTTCGAAGGTTCTGTTTGAAGTTAGTAGAAGGTCGCTCTTGCTCGCCC
>JAOWBR010174188.1:0-11175 GCA_028571145.1 Dionaea muscipula
ATTGTACATATCCAAAAGTGTGTTATGTTTGCATACGAATTGTCTATTATGGTTTAATAGTACACCATGCCCTAGGAAAATTCGGGACTTTGATGGAAGGAAGAATAAATAGGCAATCATGCAGGTTCTTTGTTGGGGAATCGATTCCTCTCTTCACACGGGTAGCCTTGACACTTTGGTAGAAGTCAATTTTGACTTGGAAGTTTATGGTTAGTTGATCATGAGATGATCAAGTTAACTGTTTAATATTAAAAAGAGTTCTAATATTAAACTAATTTAATTATGAATTAAATAAAATTACAAAGAGTTGTGAAGTCCTCCTGCCGGCGTGATGTAGAGTATAACCGGTCACACACATAAGGTTTGTTTGAATTTGATCGAGTCCATATGGTTGAGGGTGAATTTATAATTATTAATTTGTTAAATTCAATGTTGCACAGCTCTACTATTACAACTAAGAGGGAACGTTGATTTAATGGGAAACTAATATATTATTTATTCACAATAATTATTTACTCATTAATTGATTTAATGACTTGAATAATGGTGGTGTATGAAGAGGCTATGACATTGAAAATTGAAATGACTATGGGATAGCCAAAGATTAAAATATTAAAAGGTGTTTTAATATATTAATAAGTGAATTAGATTCACTTAACCAAGTGGGTAGCCAAAAGGTTAACATGCATGCATGTAGATTAAAAAGGAGTTTTAATATGAGAGTGAATTTGATTTACTTCTCAATGTATGTGCACGACAACCTAGTGAGTGAATCTGATTCACAAAAAGGCAAGTGACATCACTTCCACACCCAATGGGCCGCCCATTATGTCTTAAGAAGACAGAGTGATTGAGAATCGATTCTTCTATACTACCGCCCACCAAAGTAGAGAAAAAGAGTTTTCTCAAGAACCTCAACTAAGTCTGCAAAGAGTCGTAGATGGAAGATCGAAGACGAACGATCCATGTGGATCAAGGTTAGAGGACGAACACTTGGACGTCTTCGTTCCCTCTCCGGATTAGATCCGATTTAAAAAATTTTAATTTCCGCTGCTTGCATGCTATAGATCCTAACAGTGGTATCAGAGGCAGGTTTTATGCGATACATGTAAATCATATATTTTTGTGTTTATTTTATATTTAGTGAATTATTTAAAATCAATAATTGTTGTTGAAGGCTCCAAAAGTAGTCATGGGCAGCGTGGTGACGGATGGGGCTCATGACCAGACTGCTCGGGTGGTCGTCACTCATTAGCGATGGTCGCCGCTCGTTGGCTGTTTGGTGATAGTCACTGTTCGCGTCAAATCTTGCTGGTTTGACGATCGCTGGAAGGGTCACAACCACTAGGGTATAAGACAAGAAAGCAAGAGGGAGATCGAGAATTTCTTGGACACTAGGGTAGTATCGACCCAAAACGTTTAGATCCCTGGGCGAGTAATAAAAGAGAGGTCCAAGAAGTATGTGGAAGAATGAATGAAGAGATATCACCTTTAGAGCCCATGGTCGAATAAGAGTATAGTCTGGTAGAACGAACTAACAGCTGAAGGATATGATGAACAAGCTACGAGCACGAAGATAATGTGAGAGGTCATCTGTATAGAACGACCATGTAGGACGACCATGTAGTACGATCATGAAGGATGGCCATATAGTACGATTATGAAGAATGGCCATATAATTTGACCATGTTTGACCCAGAACTTGGAGGGAGTGATGGAGGTAGGTTAACGGTATAGAGCCAACGTTGTAGGTTGTACAGAATATATCGTACAGACTGTATCAAATGGAGTAGGTTGATTGGGTAGAGCCAAGGACCAACCGTGGTGAACGAACGAATGGACGGAATAATGAAGGAGAATTGCTCAAAGAAGATGAAATAATGGTTGGTCCTGCCTCCTTTGAGTTTAAGGAGAGCCAATTTATAAGGCTCTAATGTCAGTGGATTTAGACCCAACATTGTTTCTTGATATTTTGAGGTGGGTTGACCAGTCAACTATTTGACTCGGTCAACTGTTGGACTCAGTCAACTGTTTGACTCAATCAACTGTTTAACTCAGTCAACTGTTTGACTTGGTCAAACTGGGCCTTGACTGAGCCTTAGCAGCTCCTTCGGCCTAAATAGGGATTCTTTATTTTTGGTAGGACCATTTTTTTCCAATACAGTTAGTCCCCTACTCTCTAAGTCAGAAAGTTTTCTGAGTTAGAGAGTAGTCGAAGTCTGGTCGTTGGCTTTTTATCGAGCGAAAAGTTTTTTAAGCCCTTTCCTTGAGGATGTCATGAGTTTTGAATGAGTTATAGTGGATGTTTTTTTGAATTTATTTATGGAACAAAATGAATCGATTGAAAATGTGAGGTAGGCCTGACTTTTGACTCTATGAGGTAAGCCCTCGTAGTTTGATTGATAATGCGAGGTAGGCGCTCGGCTTTGACTCTACGAGGTAAACCCTCGTAGTTTTATTGATAAAGCAAGGTAGGCCCTCGTAGTTTGCTTGATAATACGAGGTAGGCCCTCGGCTTTGCATCTGGTAGGGTGAGCTCCTTATGAACCAGTGTCGTAGTCGACGGGATAGGATGCCCTTGAACCAGTGTAACTTGGCCAGCGGGGTAAGTCCCCTTGAACTAGTGGATTTAATTGGCAGGTTGGTCCCCTATGAACCGGTGTCGTCACTCGATGATTCATCGAGAAAATTGCGAGGTAGGCCCTCGGATTCGAGTCAACTCTGGTGAGATAGACCCTCATAGTAGAACGAAATGAATAGAATGATTGTATACGAGGTAGGACCTCGACTTATTAGGTAGGCCCTCATGGTCGAGCGAAATGAATCGAACGATGGCATGCGTGGTAGACCCTCGGCTTATGATGTAGGCCCTCATGATAAAAAGTTGATTTCATCTAAGTAGGAGTGATTATTCTGTAAGGTTTTTCAAACCTTAATAGTTTAGAAAGGTTTTTCAAACCTTGTAAATCAAGTTTTTTAAGCTATCGATGTTGGTAGGGGGATGAAATAGGCTGTGGAGCACTTGATTTAGCTTGAGTGTGTTACTAGATGTAGAATGCCCACAACTTGTGTTATTATGTATAGAGCGGAAGATTTGTGCTATCATATGTAGAACAAAAAGTTAGATGTAGAGCCTGTCATTATGTGGAGCGCAACGTACGTTGAATGTAGAGAGTGACTTTTTGTCGAAATGTAGAATGTAGAGCGGAATGTTGAACGTTGAACCAAATGTTGATCGTCGAACGAAATGTCAGATGGAATATTGATCATCGAACAAAATGTTAGTCGTCGAACCAAATGTTGATTGTCGAACAAAATGTCGATCGTCGGACGAAATTCTGATTGTTGAACGATTATTGATTGTCAGACGAAATGTTGATTATTGAACGATTGTTGATCGTCGGACGAAATGTTGATTGTGGAACGAAATGTCGATCGTCAAACAAAATGCTAATGGTTGAACGAATGTTGATCGTCAGACGAAATGTTGATTGTTGAACGAATGTGGATCATCGGACGAAATGTTAATTGTGGAACAAAATGTCGATCATCGGACGAAATGCTGATTGTTAAACAAATGTTGATCTTCAGACGAAATGTTAATCGTTGAACCAAAGATTGATTGTAGAACCAAATACTGGGGTGTGGAGTGTAATCTTATGTCGAACTAAATGTTACTATTTTTAGCGTGATTTTATGTCGAGCCCAATGTTAGAATATTGAACTTGACATTATGTCAAGCGGAATGTTGGGCTTAGAACGCTAGACATGGTTTAGAGCGTAATGTTAGATATAGAACGTACTACTCGATGTCGAACGAGATTATTCTGGGTGACAATCCCCCAGTTCTTGCTTATCATCTGCTACAGTTAATATCTTGATATCGAATATTAGTTCCTTCTTGATGTCTTGTTGTACGCCTGGATTAGTTAGGCCCCCTGGTGGGTGCCAAATTGTTCACGTCAAATCTTGCGGGTTTGACGATAACCACCAAGGTATAAGACAAGAAAGTAAGAGGGAGATTGAGAGTTTCTTGAACACTAGGGCAGTGTCGACCCGAAACATTTAGAAGCCTGGGTGGGTAATAAAAGAGAGGTCCAAGAAGTATGAGGAAGAATGAATGGAGAGATATCACCTTTAGAGCCCATGTTCGAATAAGAGTATAGTCTAGTAGAACGAACTAACAGCTGAAGGATGTGATGAACAAGCTATGAGGATGAAGATAATGTGAGAGGTCATCTGTATACGACGACCATGTACTACGATCATGAAGGATGGCCCTATAGTACGATTATGAAGAATGACCATGTAGTTTAACCATGTTGGAGCCAGAACTTGGAGGGAATGATGGAGGTAGGTTAACGGCATAGAGCCAACGGTATAGGTTGTACGGAATATGTCGTACAAACTATATCCAACGGAGTAAGTTGATTGGGTAGAGCCAAAGGTTGGCAAGAATGATGGAGGACCAACCATTGTGAACGAACCGATGGACAAAATAATGGAGGACTAACCGTGGTGAACGAACGGATGGATGAGATAATGAAGGACCAACCGTGGTGAATGAACGAATGGACGGAATAATGGAGGACCACTCAAGGTGAATGAACGGATGGACAGAATAATGGAGGACCAACCGTGGTGAACGAACAGATGGGCGGAATAATGGAGGACCAACCGTGGTGAACGAACGGATGGACGGAATAATGGAGGACCAACCGTGCTAAACGAACGGATGGACGAAATAATGGTGGACCAACTGTGGTGAACGAACAGATGGACGGAATAATGGAGGACCAACCGTGCTGAATGAACGGATGGACGAGATAATGGAGGACCAACCGTGGTGAACGAACGGATGGACGAAATAATGGAAGGCTTAAAGTGGTGAACGAACGGATGGACGGAATAATGGAGGAGAATTGCTTAAAGAAGACGAAATGATAGTTGGTCCTGCCTCCTTTGAGTTTGAGGAGAGCCAATTTATAAGGTTCTAATGTCGGTGGATTTATGCGCAAGATTGGTTCTTGATATTTTGAGGTGGGTTGACCAGTCAACTATTTGACTCAGTCAACTGTTTGACTCGGTCAACTGTTTGACTTAGTCAACTGTTTGACTTAGTCAACTGTTTGACTTGGTCAAACTGGGCCTTGATTGAGCCTTAGCAGCTCCTTGGGCCTAAACAGGTGGGTCTTTATTTTTAGTAGGACCATTTTTGGCACAGTCACCAATCTCGATTTTAAGATATGGGTTGAGCATGGTGGCAAGTTTCTGCAATTGTTACAGAAAATTATTTTTGGATATTTTTATGATTCTTGTAATATTTTTTATATATTTAATATATATTACATATTCCATGCATTTGATGAGATATGATAGATCTTGATTATCAGGTGGTATATGTGATATATCCGATCCAGAGTTTATATTTTTGATATCTTGAGAATTTTTAAAATTTGATTTTTTTGACATTTATAAGATATCAATTCTTGGTTAAACCAAAATCATCTCATATAGAATAAATATAAAGGAGTTTATATTTGTTGAAATCAAACGATATAAGTATAAATTGTTTATATTTATATAATCACCAAATATCGAGCCCATTGAATAATTCATCAAAAGATTTATAGCGGACCCGCATGATTTATTTTTCGTGCGGTTTGTCATACATAATTTAAATGTTAAACGATTGTACCAATTCAAACATGCATGATTTATTTTTCATGAAATTAATGTACCTTTATTTAAGAAGTTAAATAACGTACATTAAGGGGTGCATGATTTGTGTTTAATGCAATTAACGTACTATATTTAAAGAGTTAAATATTACACAGAAATTAATCGCATGATTTATTATTCATGCAAAGTAACATGTGTGATTTAAAAAGTTAAATGCACATACGTTAACACATTAATTTTATAGTTTAAGTATGAAATCACGTCATATTTGAAAGCCATAGAGATGAGTATAATTTAATGTGAGGATGATGACACCGATAATAAAACTTCCATTTTAATATTGGGCTTGAATTGGTCGTGAAATAGTTTCACGGCTTACCTTCCAAACGTTATAATATAATAATGTTTGCATTAGTGTGGGAAGGTGATGGACACATGGGGACTCATATCAGTGTAGATAGGTATTATATGATTATAAATAATTATAATAAATATTTGCATTAATGTGGGAAGGCCATGGACACATGGAGACTTATGTTAAGTGTAAGTAGGCATTATATTATTTTAACATGAGATGTTGAGAATGAGTAATTTTTCATTCTGGATGTGGAATGGACACATGCACGGACTGATTTGACATCTTATGGTTCACAAGAACATTTGGGTTAAGTTCAACTAGGAAGATATAATTGGTTGCGGACACGTAGGATTATATTGACCTAGAGGTAAGATAAAAGAATTACATGAGATGTAATTGCAAAGTGTT
Source organism: Dionaea muscipula (assembly GCA_028571145.1). Classification (NCBI taxonomy): domain Eukaryota; kingdom Viridiplantae; phylum Streptophyta; class Magnoliopsida; order Caryophyllales; family Droseraceae; genus Dionaea; species Dionaea muscipula. The sequence continues at coordinate 6,449 of JAOWBR010174188.1, forward strand.
TGCTACCTTTTATTTTATTATAGTTGGCTACGGACACGTGGGACTATAATAGGGTAATTGGATCTTTTTCTCACTAAGAGAATAGTTCTCTCATTTTTATATTTTAGAAATAAATATGGATTCGTAATAAAATAGTGGGAGCATACTAAAATTATCTTTTTGACTTTTTGAAAATTTTTGGTAGCTAATTCAACGCATGTCTAAACTATTGTTTAGTGTCTTTTCTATGTCTTCTAAGGAAAATAAGTAATGCATAAGAAACTGATATTGATCTTTGATCAAAATAAATTGGTTGGGCCAAACTTTAAGGATTGGTACAGAAATCTGAGAATAGTTCTCAAGCATGAGAAGTTGTCTGACGTGATGAGTCACTAGCTGATTCATTCTAGTCGTTTGTTCTTAATTTCCACATGAATAAGATGAATGCGGAATTGCATGAGATGCATAGGAAGTTACAAACGGCTGAGAAGTCCATTAAAAAGACATGCTTGTTTTGCTAGTGGGAGGAATCAGTTCTTCCAAGAAGGGTAGTGTCAAGATTGAGAAGCAAGGCAGGAAGAAGTCTTAAAAGCAAAGAAAAGGGTAAACTAAAACAACTTCGAGTTAAGATGGAAAGTGTTTCCATTGCGGTGAATCTGGACATTGGAAGAGGAACTGCAAGGTTTATCATGCTAGTTTAAAGAAGCATGGTGATGCTCCTTCAGGTATGTTCATGATTGAGGTCAATCTTTCTTCTACTGATCATTCTACTTGAGTATTGGATACCGGATATCGTGCTCATATTTGTGATAATATGCAGAACCTAACAAGTAGAAGAACTCTGAAGAAAGCAGATGAGAACCTAATAACGTGAAATGTAGCAAAGGTTGTTGCATTAGTTGTAGGGACTTATGCTTTGACTTTACCTTCGGGATTATTGTTACATTTAAAACATTGTTATTTTGCACCGACTTGGTAAGAAACATTGTAACTATTTCTAGACTTGGTGAGGAGGGTTACACCTTCTCTATCAAGGACAATGTTTTGAATTTCCATAGAGATAGATTGTTTTAAGGAATCGGTTCCTTAAACAATGGTGTGTATGTTTTGAATGTATATGATCATAGTCAACCATGCCTCAAAATGAAACAAGTCAAGAAACGATAGCTTGATATGAATCAAACATACTTATGGCATTTTCGACTTGGTCATGCTAGTATGACTAGGATTCAAAGGTTGAATAACGATGGATACTTGATCCATTCGATTTAGAATCGATTCTTACCTGCGAGTCATGCCTTTTGGACAAGATGATCAAATCTCCTTTTAGTGGAACTGAAGAACGACAAACGGAGTTGTTAGGACTCATACATACTGATGTGTGCGGCCCTATGTCAACTACGGCTAGAGATGGTTTTTCTTACTTCATTACATTCTCTAATGATCTCTATAGATTTAGGTACATTTATCTTATGAAGCATAAATATGAATCTTTTGAGAAATTCAAGGAATATAGAAATAAAGTGGAGAAACAATTGGGCAAGAGTATTAAAATACATCGATCATATCGAGGTGATGAATACTTGAGCATGGAGTTTCTTGAGTACCTAAGGTTAATGGTATAGTCTCACAATGGACATTTCCTAGAATACCACAATTAAATGGTGTTGCAGAAAGAAAGAATCGATCCCTCTTAGAGATGGTTCGGTCCATAATGAGTTTCACCGATCTTCCATTGTCATTCTAGGGATACGCCCTAGAAACAGCAGCATATATCATTAATAGGATTCATTCTAAGTTAGTTTCTTTGACACCATATGAGATATGGAAAGGGAAAAGGAGTAGCTTCAATCATATGCATGATTGGGGCTGTCTTAAATATGATGAGAAATAAGAAACAAACATGTTAGAAGCAATGTCTGAAAGGTGTTATTTTGTAAGGTACTCAAAGGAAACTTTAGGGTACTACTTTTACCATCTTGTTGAACAGAAGGTGTTTGTTACCAAAACGCGTTATCTTCTTAGAGAAGGAGTTCCTTTCTGAAAGGAATAGTGGAAGCTCAATTGAACTTAATGAAGTTTAAGAGGGACAAAATAACGTTCAAATCAGTAATCCAATTACCCACAACCATCAACTGAGGTACCTCTTTTAGAGGAAACTATGATACCTCAGAATACACAAGAGCCTCGTAGATCTAGTAGAGTGTCTAGAGAGCCCAAACGTTGTGATTTCCTAGTAGAGAACCCTAGTGACAGGACGGTCATAGAGGATGACCCTACGAGCTATTCCGAAGCTATAGTAGTTGCGGATGCCGAGAAATGGCTTGGAGCCATGAAGTCCGAAATGGATACCTTGTATGCCAACCAAGTATGGGACTTGAGAGATGCACCGGAGGGAATCGTTCCCATAGGGTGCAGGTGGATCTTCAAGAAGAAGACCGGGGCAAATGAAAAAGTCGAAACTTGTAAGGCTAGACTAGTTGCAAAGAGATATAGGCAAAGGGAAGGTATCGTTTGCTTGCTATTGCAGCTTTCTATGATTATGAGATCTGGCAAATGGATGTCAAGACGGCCTTCTTAATTGGTTCCTCGAGGAGGAAGTGTATATGATAAAACTTGAAGGTTTCACGCCCAAGGAAAACATAAGAGTTGTGTAAGTTACCATGGTCCATTTATGGACTTAAACAAACTTCTCGGAGTTGGAACATTTGTTTCGATGAAATGATCAAAGTGTTTTGCTTCATTAAGAATGAAGATGATCCATGTGTGTGCAGTAAGGTTAATGGGAGCTTAGTTTCTTTTCTCATTCTGTGCGTTGATGACATTCTACTCACTGGGATGATGTAGGAGTGTCATGATCCATAGAGTTGTAGCTATCTAAACAGTTCTCCATGAAAGATTTGGGTGAAGCAACCTATATTCTGTGGATAAAGAAATATAGACATAGATCTAGAAGGCTGTTGGGCTTGACCTAGTCTACATACATAATTAAACAAAGATGCTAAAGCGGTTTAGCAGGGAAGATTCCAAAAGAGGACTTTTGCCTATGAGTCATGAAATCTATCTCTCTAAGAGTATGTCTCCTAAGACATAATTGAGAGAAAGGATATGAGTGGAATTCATTATGCTTCGCCAATAGGATCCATCAAGTATGCTATGTTATGCATGAGACCGGATGTTGCCTAGGCTCTGAGTGTCAAGAGAAGGATTCAAGGCAATCCAGTTCATCGACATTGGGATGTTGCCAAGAACATTCTTAAGTAATTGAGAAGGACTAAGGAGATGTTCTTAATTTATGGAGCAGTCACTTGAAAATATAGGGTCTCATAGACTCTAGTTTTCAGTCGGATGTTGATGATAGCAAATCCGTTTCAAGTTTCGTCTTCACTTTGAATGGTGGAGAGGTTAGTTAAAAGAGTTCCAAACAAGAAACAACCACATATTCTACTATTGAAGACAAATGCATTGCAGCCTCAAAAGCAGCACAAGAAGCTGTTTGGATGAAAAAAGTTAATTTATGAACATAGTATGGTTCCAAACATCATTGATCCCGTAGTAGTGTACTACGATAATAATGGTGTTATTGCTCAGGCTAAGGAGCCAAGGTCACATCAGAAGTCCAAACATGTGTTGCGACGTTACCACCTCATCCGAGAGTCGGAAGAGAAAATGTCAATATTGAAAGAGTCGACACAGACGATAATATTGTAGATCCATTCACTAAGGCACTTCCCCACAAAAAATTTGATTGTCATCTTGAGAAGATGGGAATTAGATTCAGAAACGATTGTCTTTAGTGCAAGTGGGAGACTGAAAGTGTATGCTCGTCAAGCCAACCAGGTCGAGGACTCGGGTGGCCAAATACATTTACGTGATTTGGTTTGTATACGAATATTAGCAAGACATTTTCTTTTATCATTAATAAAAGTCAATATTTTATCATGCGCAATCGATTATGTTGGAATCGATTCTTTTATGTTTGTAAAACGTAACATGATAAAGTCACGTGTCTTGAGTTATACACTTTGGAGATCGTGATAGTGATCACGATAATGGAGACTCAAGTAGTTTAAAGCGTAAAGACACAAATGTTTCATCGTCGTAGGATCTCGAGATGGGACATCGATGATCCGGATAGACGATCGTGTAGTTCATCGCCTAAAGTGTTTGGGGTGGCTGATTTCGTTGGCCAATGATGTTAGTGAAACATCAGCGGATTGTGTGGGCGCTTAGTAGAGACTAAGGGTGCTGAACGTGACACGTAGATAATTCTCAATGGTAATTCACTACAAAAAAACAGTCATTTACCGACGGACATGATCCGTCGGTATTTACCAACGGATTACCATTGGTTTTTTTCCCGCCCCTATAAATATGAATACATACGGAATACCGACGGATAATAATCCGTTGGTGAATCTCCGTCAGTAATCCGCCGTACATTAAATATGTTACTGACAGAGTTAATATTTATCGGTAATCCGTCGGTATATAATCGACCTAGGTCAAAATCGCGCAGAACCTCTTCCTTTCCCTTTCCCTCATTCTCCTTCCTTTCCTTCCTTTCCCCTTTGTCTCGTGCGATCGGTGGCCCAAAGGTGAGGCGAACGGCAGAGGCGAGGCGAATGGCGACGACGCGTGCGATAGTGGCATGTTGTGGTCATCAGCAGCGGAGGTCGGGGTCGGTGGTCAATCGAGAGCTGCAGTGAGGGCAGCAGGTATGGGGTAAATTCTTGATGATTTTTAGT
>JAOWBR010174199.1:0-11175 GCA_028571145.1 Dionaea muscipula
CGTGGCGTATTTTTTTCCGTGTATAACAACCTTTTTTTCCTTGTTCGAATTCTTTATTTATCCTCATTTTTATTTTTTTGGTAGGTTGAATGTGAATTTTTTTTGTCATTGATATTTTTTTTGTTTAATTTTTCAGTTGACACTCCCCATTTCTAACTTCTAGCTTCGCCTCTGGTCATGTGTAAGTTTATAGGTATGTGATATAATGTTTATATGTTTTTGATGTGATGTTTAATTGTTTATAGAGAAGTTGTATTTTGTAATATTACATTTTGTGTCGTGATATGAAAGGAAAGAGAGAGGGATGAAGATGAAAATCGATTGTCTCAAATAATAATCAAGGACCTGACCATATCTGTATTTTTATACAAATAATTTTTAGAGTAAATTTTAAAATTCCAGCCAAACTTTGACCCCCTAATCAATTTGTCATCCAAACTTTAGCCGTGATCTCAAAAAATGGCTAAAGTTACATTTCGTCATCTCAAAGTCATCTACTGTCAAATATTTTAACAGAATGATGATTTGACATATTATATGGTTATTCGAATTTTGACCTCTTAATTAATTCGGCATCCGAATTTTATTCATATGGTATATCAAATCATCACTTCGTTAAAATATTTGACGATAGATGACTTTAAGATAATGGAATATAACTTTGACAATTTTTAAGATCATGTTCAAAATTCGGATGACGAATTGATCAAGAGATCAATATTTGACTAAAATTTTAAAATTTTCTCTAACTTTTAAGCCAGGCCAGGCCAGTCCTGGCTTCGCTGAACATGGGGACTGGGCCCAAGTAAAGAAAAAGTTGAACAAGATCCGCCCCGAATTCAACCCTAACCCGATTTTAGTGGGCATCTGAATTCAGTCACATCATCGCACACCATTATCCATCGTTTCCGCTGATTAGAATCCCGTTCCCTCCTCCAATTCACGGTTCTCGGTTCACACCCGCCCTCGCTATCCTCTCTCTCTCCCCCCTACTTTCCGTTCTTCACCTGAAGATCTCCTCCCCCTCCACTCCACTTCTCAGTTCTCAGGCACCACGGCGGCGATGGATCCCGAGTCGACTCAGATCCAACAAGCCCAACTCGCCTCCATCCTCGGCCCCGATCCCACCCCTTTCCAGACCCTCATCTCCCACCTCATGTCCTCCTCCAATGAGCAGCGTTCCCAGGCCGAAGCCCTCTTCAACCTCTCCAAGCAGACCGATCCCGATTCCCTCTCCCTTAAGCTCGCGCAGCTCCTCCAGTTCTCCCCTCAACAGGAAGCCCGCGCCATGTCCGCCATCCTCCTCCGCCGCCTCCTCACCCGCGACGACTCCTACCTCTGGCCTCGCCTCTCCCCATCCTGCCAGTCTTCCCTCAAGTCCATCCTCCTCGCCTCCGTCCAGCGCGAGGACGCCAAGTCCATCGCCAAGAAGCTCTGCGACACAGTCTCCGAGCTCGCCTCCGGTATCCTCCCCGACAACGGCTGGCCGGAACTCCTTCCCTTCATGTTCCAGTGCGTCTCCTCTGACTCCCCCAGGCTGCAGGAATCCGCATTCCTCATATTCGCCCAGCTGTCTCAGTACATCGGCGAGATGCTCGTCCCCTACATCAAGGAGCTGCACGGCTTATTCTTGAATTGCTTGACCAATTCTCCCAGTCCCGACGTGAGGATTGCGGCCCTGAATGCGGCCATCAGTTTCATTCAGTGCCTCTCGAGTTCAGCCGAGAGGGATAGGTTCCAAGACCTGCTGCCGGCCATGATGAGGACGCTGACCGAGGCATTGAACAGCAGCCAGGAGGCCACCGCGCAGGAAGCGCTTGAATTGCTGATCGAATTGGCTGGCACGGAGCCCAGGTTCCTCAGGAGGCAGCTGGTGGACGTCGTGGGGTCAATGTTGCAGATAGCCGATGCCGAATCCTTGGAGGAGGGCACCAGGCACCTCGCAATTGAGTTCGTGGTCACCCTTGCCGAGGCCAGGGAGAGGGCTCCTGGCATGATGAGGAAGCTGCCGCAGTTCATTAGCAGGCTTTTTGGGGTCTTGATGAAGATGCTGGAGGACATAGAGGATGATCCTGCTTGGCATAGCGCTGAGGCAGAGGATGAGGATGCTGGCGAGACCAGTAACTATAGTGTAGGGCAGGAGTGTCTTGATAGGCTTTCCATCGCTTTGGGTGGGAATACTGTTCTCCCCGTTGCTTCCGAGCTCCTGCCGGCCTACTTGGCTGCCCCGGAATGGCAAAAGCGCCATGCTGCATTGATTGCACTGGCCCAGATCGCTGAAGGATGCTCAAAGGTTATGGATCATTCTCCAGTTTCCTGTTTCGTTATATGCAATATCCTGACAAGTGAACTGTGTTGCACTAAAGTTGCAGCTGGTCCTCATGCTCGAATTCTATTTACATGGATGTTTTCCTGAGGGATGGTGGCATTTACTCTATCTTGTGGCACATCATTCTTCAGGTAATGCTAAAGAGTTTGGAGCAAGTGGTGAATATGATTTTGAATTCGTTTGGAGATCCGCATCCACGTGTGAGATGGGCAGCTATCAATGCTGTTGGGCAGCTCTCCACGGATTTGGGCCCGGATTTGCAAGAAAAACATCATCAGAGGGTGTTGCCAGCTCTTGCTGCAGCTATGGATGATATGGCAAACCCTAGAGTGCAGGTTACTTCATCTTGCTACGATGTTTTGCATGTCATTTGTGCTATTTGAAAATGTCCAAACTAATTAAATTTGAACTGCTCTGCGTTGGGACTTGCTCCTGTATTTGTTTGCCTAATCTTATTCTGCTGCTTCCATGCTTGGTTTTGTCTTGAACTTCGTGGAAGAAGGTATTTTAGGGATTGCGTGGTCTGCAACAGCAGGCTCAACCTATTAGTGCTGGTTGATTAGCTTTGAAGTTTGAACAACTATTCTTCTTATGTGTGAGGTATCAGTGTAGATGGGACTGGCTTTATGTGGTTAGCAAAACTCACTGCAGCTGCCTATCTTTCATCTGATGAATTGGGACTCAGGAATCTTTTTATGCTCGCTATCTAGCACTGCGTATCTGACAAAATTTTTGCTACCAATTTTACATTACTCCTGTATATTTGTTCCCATCTTTGAATTTCTCTAGTTATGTATTGCATTTGTTTTTCATTGTAGCCTCAAGGTGAAGCCAACTTAAAACTTGCCATATTCAATGATGTAGTTGTGGAACTTCTTTTAATATTATAAAGGGAAATCTTCAGGCATCTGTTTATGTTACAGGCACATGCTGCTTCTGCTATTCTCAACTTCAGTGAGAATTGCACGCCAGAACTTTTGACACCGTACTTGGACGGGATTGTTAGCAAATTGCTAGGCCTACTTCAGGTAAGCTACTGGGATGTGTCTCCATTGTGTACGCATACCCACAATTTCATGCCAATGCAGGCTTCTTTTTACCTCAATTCTTTGCAATGATGTGACTCTACTTGCTTATGCTTTCCAGAATGGCAAACAAATGGTTCAAGAGGGTGCTTTGACTGCATTGGCATCAGTGGCAGACTCATCTCAGGTGCTCATCCTTTCAAAGTGCATTCCATTGTATTATCTTCTCATGAGTAGTAGTGTCAAATACAATATTACTTGCAGGAGCATTTCCAGAAGTACTATGATCCAGTTATGCCTTATCTGAAGGTCATCTTGGTAAATGCAACAGACAAATCAAACCGTATGCTTCGAGCAAAAGCAATGGAATGTATTAGTCTTGTTGGAATGGCTGTTGGCAAGGAAACGTTCAGGGATGATGCTAAGCAGGTCTGCACGATTCTAATAATGAGCTCTGCTCTATACTTTGTTGAACCGTTTTTGTCTAGCCTTGTTGCGTTGGCCATGTATTAATTGTTTACGGACTCAATTATGCCAACCTGATCCTCTGTTGAGTTTTACTGCTGATAGTTAACGGGATTGTAGTTTGTTTTTGGCTCATATTAGATTGTAGTATCCGTGAGAAACCTTACAGTCTCCTTTCGGCTTATGCTAGGTTATGGAAGTGCTTATGTCTTTGCAAGGATCTGAAATGGAGGCAGATGATCCAATTACAAGTTACATGTTACAGGTTAGTTTAGACGCATTTAACGAGGACTAAATTCAGGAACTACATCCTTTGTTGCTAATGATACGTTCTGTTGCAGGCATGGGCTAGACTTTGCAAGTGTTTGGGGCAGGATTTCCTTCCTTACATGAATGTTGTCATGCCCCCACTACTCCGGTCTGCTAACCTAAAACCTGATGTAACGATCACCTCTGCAGATTCAGACAATGACATTGAAGACTCTGATGATGACAGGTTTGTATCTATGGTTGTTGAATTAATATAAAGAGTAGCACTATTAACGTTTGAAGATACACGATAAAAATTCTTTGTTTGTTTGATGTAGATGACTATGAACCTCTTTCCCTCTTGGACACCTAAAGATATTAGTTTATATCCTGATAAATAAAATAGTTGCATCCGGAATAATCATTTTAAGGTTGTTGAATTAATAGCTAATGGGTAGTTATGATATCCTCAATCTCACATCGGTCATTAGAGAAAGATTGATATTAAATATAAGTCTGATTTATATCCTTACCAGCAACACTTAACCTTTTCAATCTTGAGAGGGTAATGATCTTGATTGAGTATGTTTGGCAGAGCTCTGAGCCTGAGGTGTTACAGGTGGTATCAAAGCGCGGCCAGTCATAATAGACCTAGTGGGTTTGGTGTAGTGGAGACAAGGTGTTACATGGCTGGATGATCTTTGGGTCTGAGTGTCAACTGATTTGTGTTTGATTAGGTTTGACGACGATATGAACGCTTTAAGTGAGGGAGATTGTGATATCCTTAATCCCACATCGGTGATTGAGGAGAGATTAATTATAAATATAAGCCTGATGAGTTATATTCTTGTCAACAACGTTTAACCTTTTTAATCCTGAGAGGATAATATGTTTGATTTTGTGTGGTTGTCAGGGCTTTGGGTTTAGGGTGTTATAGTAGCAGTTTTATAGTTTATACACGATCAAAATTCTTTTTTTGTTTGATGTAGATGACTATGGACCTCTTTCCCTCTTGGGACACCTAAAGACATTAGTTTATATGCAGAGAAATAAAATAGTTGCATCCAAAATAATCATTTTCTAGTGTTTCGTTATCCACTCTTCTCTTCAAACTAATATCATTAGATCATCCGACAATCTACCTACTGAAAATCTATCTACCAAATATAATCCTAAATTCCTAATTCATGTGGAATGATTATATGATTGTAATAGGCAATAATATTGCCCTTTACCTAATATGAGAAGAGAGTGTATTTCAAGAGCCAACATACTTTTGTTGACATTGTTAGCAATTTATTTAAACGTCCCAATTAGATCTACATCCTTATTTTTTCACTTCAGAGAAAAATCCTTGTTGATGGTTAAGATTGTGTAAGGATACTATTACTCCACTAACTTACTGGAGGCGAAAGGTGAAGCCACAAGCACGGCGCATCTCTGTACGTCAGGTCCTTCCAAGAACTTGTGATGGGTAAAGCCTTGTGCATCAGGTTGTGATTGGGGGCTTCCTTTTAGGAGATGAAGGATAGGAGATGAGATAATTAGGTTATTAGAAAAATCAGGGTATTGTTTCCTAGTGTGTATATATATTATATTTTCGTTCATTGCTTTATCATTTTTTCTTGCTCTCATCATGGTTGCAATTGGCCTGATTTAATGGAGTGAAGATGTTATTTTTAAGCTGCTACGCATGATGTTGCTCTTTACATAAATAATGACATTTTTTTTTTCATTTTTAAGAGTGTTGCTCATTGTTGGGTTTCCCCTTATGCATTTAAACATAAAAAGTTAAGTTTGGTATTGCTCATTGCTCTGGGTAGATTTTGTTCAACGTGGTGAATAACTTTTATAGTGAGTTAGACGGGGATGCGAAACTCGTGCCTAGCTTTTCACCTCATGAGTTCCCCCCCTCTTTTTGGTTACTTCATTCATCAGCTTTTAACCAGCCATAGCGCAAAAGTTCTTATTTTGAGGTGTTCTTTTTGTTTATTACCTTGCAGTATGGAAACCATTACACTTGGGGACAAGAGAATAGGAATCAAGACAAGTGTCTTGGAGGAGAAAGCAACTGCCTGCAACATGCTATGTTGTTATGCTGATGAATTGAAAGAAGGATTTTACCCTTGGATTGACCAGGTTAGTGTAGATGCACTGTAAAACATGAGTTTGTGATTTTTCTCCTTCCTGGTGAGATTAATGACTACATGATCATTTTGTGTAGGTTGCCCCAACTTTGGTTCCTCTTTTGAAGTTTTATTTCCATGAGGAAGTCCGCAGAGCAGCTGTCTCTGGTATGAAATAAACTTATGCTCTTCCCTTGCATCATCCTGCTTCCAAGCTATCGTTCTTTCTATGGAGTTTTATGCTATATGCATGCCCTGTTGATGATATCCTTTGTTGTCTTTCTACAGCCATGCCTGAACTATTAAATTCAGCAAAATTAGCAGTTGAGAAAGGTCTCACTCCGGGTCGGAATGAGTCCTATGTCAAGCAATTGTCTGACTACATAGTTCCAGCCTTGGTGGAAGCATTGCACAAGGTGATTGTTGTTTGTTGTGATTGCTTTCTTCTCTCCATACACAAGGGAATCCATATGAGGTTCTAACTTACAGATTTGATTGATAACAGGAGCCTGACACAGAAATTTCTGCAAGCATGTTGGACTCTTTGAATGAGTGTTTACAGGTATTTTGGATTCTTGGATATGGTGGAAATAGTTGGGTTCTTGGATATGGTGGAAAATGTTGTTCAGCCCTGTTGTTTCCTTGAGTGTTATGCTCTTCTAAAAGGGCAAACTGTATACCTTTTATTAGAAACATGCGACATTCCTGTTCTGTGTTGAATCTGGATTTGCATTGCATGAATATTTCACTTGATGGAAATTGGAACCTGGAAACACAAAGGATATCTATTGATAGTGTTGGATTCATAAGTTAGGTCTCTAGCGGAGTGTTGTGACTCTGCATTCTGAGAAGTCTCTTGAAATTTTTGTTTGGATATACAGTGGGAATAAGAAGGTGGGGGATGCACCTGAAGAGAAGACTGAATGTTTTTTTTTTTTTTGTTTTTTGCTGAAAACTAGCCAAATCTGCTAATAACTTGCAACAGCATTTCTCTGTAGTATTTAATCTGTGCTAAGAGATGGTACTTTTTTATAATCTTCTTCATCTTCATTTCTTGTCTCTTTGTGCTCAGATTTGTGGACCCCTTTTGGATGAAAGCCAGGTGAGATCTATAGTAGATGAAATTAAGCAGGTGATTACTGCTAGCTCCAGTAGAAAAAAAGAAAGAGCAGACAGGGCTAAAGCTGAGGACTTTGATGCTGAAGAAGGGGAGTTGCTTAGGGAAGAAAATGAGCAGGAAGAAGAAGTGTTTGACCAGGTATGTAATCTGGAGATCATGATTAGTTTTTTCCCCTTCCCTCACAACTTTGGCTACTGACATTAGAATCCTTTCTTCCTCGCATCTGCACCTCTCACTTTTTCCCTTCGTTGCGAGCACAGTGTTCTTTTTTTCTGTTTTGCTTGATATTTTCCTTCCAAGAACATTTACAAAGTCATCTCTTACCTTTTGTTTTGGATATATGATTTTAGGTGGGTGAAATACTGGGAACATTGATAAAGACATTCAAGGGGTCCTTTTTGCCGTTCTTTGATGAGCTGACTTCATACCTAACCCCTATGTGGGTAAGTGGTGGACAAACTTTGTTTATGTTTTTTCGGTCTGATACTTTTTCCTGTTGGTGGCAATTGAAGTTGTTTTACTCGATTGCTGAAATGAGTGACACTATTGACCATTTGCAATTGAAGTTGTTTTACTCGGGGGATGTAATTTAAGCTTGAGGGGCTCAATCCTTCCAACATTTTCTGATAATCAATTTCACTATTGACCATTTGCACTGTCTTGGACTCCCAATATTTCATTTTCTGCTAGCTGTGTCTTGATCCTCACATCCAGAAGTGCATTTCATGCTGCTTAAGCATCATGAACAAGATTAACTGTCAAGCCTTTTTAATCCACCACTCACCTATCTCAGGGGCTCAGTTATATATTACCTTCACTGTTTATCTTCCATCATGGTCCTTTTTTGCAGCATTTATGAGGCATGATGCTCCACCATTCACACCATACATTTGCGGTTTTGTCATAGGTGCTAAGTTATAAAACCACTTCATGTGCCTGAAACCGCATGTTGAGTTTTTTTATAGAGTTGATTTCTCCACAATAAACATGGTTGTCTATTTGATCAAGGGCCAGCTTTAAGTTATGGGTGTCACTAAGTTGATTTTAGTCGGTTGTCAAGAATGATTCTCATGGCATGAGTGAATTCTATTGGAGGTTGTTAGACAAATGATTGGTGCTTCTGGCCGTAGTTGTGTTCCATTAAATGATAGATTCACAATGCCACTGGAACTTGAACTGTCTCCACCTCATCCTTTCCCTCTTTTTATCTTTTGTGTTCCTCTATGCCACAAACATGGAAAACCCCTGATGGATGTATTGCGTCCTCGAGTTACGACAAAAGAAATGTTTCAATCGAGTTCATTTTCTATTACCAAGGAATTGAGCTTTTCTATCAGTAGAGTTGAATTCAACAAAATTAGCACTTTCTAACTGTCAAGGAACTAGATTTACTAAAAGCTTGAGTTCATTGTGTTGGGTTCAAAAAATAGTTTTATACTTTAATACGCCTTTCACACGAAAACTCACTGGACTTGAAGCATAGATTATGCACAAGTTCTCCTAAAGTTACACCATATGCTTAGCAGCACAACAACAAACACCCAGAGTAACGAGATTCAAACTCATGACCACTTAATTAAATTGGGTCCTCTATTATGTTGAGGAACCTAAGTCTATCCAAAACTCTTAGAATCTATATGTGCCTCCTCACCTAGATTTATTTATGAGACCTCAAGCTTCTATTTCTAGAATGCCATCGTTTGGGCTTCAAGCGTACCGCCATGGCATAGTGCCAGTCTCTTTATAGTAGCCACCTTGTCATAGTAAACCCCATCCTTTGAAGGTACCACAATGAGTCTGGCAAAGGGCACATTACAAGTGCTATTGCTATCAATACCATAGAACTAGTTGAGTTCAGATCTTGCTAGTGAAAAACAGGATAGGATTCTTGTATGGTGGAGAACTAAGCCATAATGGGCTAAAGTAAAATAAAAAATCTAATAGGAATGAGATGAGATGACTAACAATGGGATGCGAATTAAAATGAAGTGAAGGAGATGAAAAGCAGAGGTGAATTCACAAATTTGAGATGAGAGCAAACAAAGCCATGCTTGTAGAAATCACTCAATATTTATTCATTCATCATAAGCTAGATCAAATTATGAGACACTAATGCCTTGTGTAGGCACAACTAATCAACCTAACAAAATATTCTAAAATAAAATAGAATTTCCAAATAATAATACCAAATCTTCTAACAGTCTGCGATTATCCTAATATGAAAAAAATAAAGGATGCATAAAATAAATACCAATACATCTTAGGTAGTCGATAACCAACACACTTATTTTATCGGATATTGTATGTATGTATTCTACAGATACGTGTGACTGATCCCATCCAATGGAAAGTGATCATATTGTAGTTGTATAAAATAAATACCAAGCAATCCTAAAAATACAAAATTAAATTATGAACAATTAAATTTGGATCTTCTACCCGTATATGTATTCCCCATCACCTGGTTTCCTGATGTAGGATCTGTTACGAGTCTGAAATTGGGAGCGAGTTGTGACAGGAAGAGTTATGGTGGTGGAAGATATTAGACGAAGGGGAATGAGAATTAGAAGAAGGGGGGTAAGGAACTAGAAGAGGAGACAATGTTAGGGGATTGGAAGGAAATCTTCTTTATTTCTGCATATTGAGCCTAAAGCTATTACATTCATTATTTATGATAATGTTTCCTAATTACTTTAGGAAAGCTAATAGTAGATATAGCTAATTATCTTTTTAAAAATTATTTTCATCAAATTTTTTGTTGCCCGTTTTGATATTCTTGTTCTTTCTTCTTTGGTAAGTGAATTTGAATTGATGTTGTATCCTTTTTTCCTTAGCTGACTCGGTCTTTTCCTTTCTCTTGCTTCTTTTGTCGTTTTTGTTTCTTTTGAACTTGCAGCGGATAAATAAGGGGAACGTATCAATACTTTCCCATTGGGATTGTCCTTGTCCTCAAGGACAAAGTGGATTGATATGGGCCACTTGGATCAAACGGAAGACCGATCAGGTTTCCGTTTCTCACGAGCTCAAACGTGATCAATAGTGCCAGGTCAAATAACCCATTTGAAATTGTTTTTCTCTTAAACATTTTAGCGAACGCCTTTTGGGCAAGATCTGAACTGTCCATGCTTAAATCAACATTAATTTTGAATTTATGATCATCATTAGCAATTTTAATTAGCCTTGAAATAGTCGATGGAAAACCTGGGTTGGAAAAAGTCTCCGGACTGAGACGAGTTTGTGGGGAGGAATCCAACTTCGTGGTGCGGAATGGCAGACTTGAATCCACTGGGCTCGAATCCACTGAACTTGAATCTGATGGACGAACAGTAGGTTTTGGAGGGACTAAAGTAGATTTAGTCGGTGGATCATAAGCCAATGGTTCCTGGGCCGATGGGAGATTATGCGGTGTCGATGAGGTGACGGTACAATTGTCGATGGGACCTCTATACCCTTGTTGTTATGAACGACCCATGATGGAATATTAATAAAGTCAATATCCATTCGACAACACCCATCATAAATTAATCTTCCATCAAGAGCTTATATAGCACGTTTAGGATCTTCATAACAAAAAAATTGTACCAAAGCAGGAAGTTTCTTATGTCGAAAGATTCCCTCAATCGGTCCATACAGAAAAAATATCTTATGAAGCACTTCCGTTGTGATTGGACAAATCTCATTCACAATGCTGATGCTAAGAAGTTTATTATCCGATTTTTCAACAGGCATAATGTAGAAATTGTCATTAAGCAATTCAGTCAGTCGCTCACTTATGGCGGTCAGCTTTTGTTCGACTAGAGCTCTTATGGCTTTCGTTTGAGAATTGGGCATGGTGAAGAAGATTTTTTTTTTTTTTTTTTA
>JAOWBR010174210.1:0-11175 GCA_028571145.1 Dionaea muscipula
CTCCTGACGTCAATCCCAGACCGCGATGGTGATCTCCTCCACTCTCTGATGGCCGCCCAAAAGCAAGGGAAAAAAGAGAGAAGTGAGTACGTGAGAGAACAAAGAGGAAGAGAAAACTGAAAAGAGAAAGACAAGGAGAATTACTGGAGTTTTCAGAATCTGACTCCTCTAATCACTCCCCTAATCAATGAGGGGTAAAATAGGAATTTCATGCCCTTACTAATTAAAAGCAGAATAGAGAATCAAAAATGCAGTCAATGGGTTTAGAACTCGCGACCTCACAAATTAAACCCCATAACTCCTTTCCTCCGCTTCTCCCTAACCAGTCGGGTTAGGAAGGATTCTCGAAAGGAATCTAACTTAAAATTAAATAAAAACCAACCAAGTTATAAAGGATAACTCAGCTAGCTTAAATTCAATTTAAATCGAAACCGAATCGAACCGAAATCAAACCGTGATGAAACCGGGACGGGTTATCACATACGCTTTTAGGCATAGAGGAGATAAACAGATAGTTGAGAAGTCTGATATCGATCCATCGGTCATCCAGCAACCATCACCAGCGTTCGTATAGCCGAGGTCAAAAATGAGCAGTTTGCACCGTCGTTTCGCGATCAAAGATTTGAGGATGATGGGATGCTTGAGGTTGAGCGACGTTTTCTCATGAGGCCTCTACATTTTCGTTTATCGGCCTATCTATAGGCCCATCTGCAGGCCCATCTGCTGGCCCTTATCCTGGTCTTTTTGCAGGCCCATCTGCCAGTTCTTCCACACCTCGCTCAGGGAGGGGGAGGATTTCATGTCTCGTTTCCTCCGACCTTTTTCAGGGGCGTCGGTTGCCCGATCCACGGGGCGAGATGGAGGAGGAGGATCAGGAGATGGAGGAAAATGATGTTCCCCATAGGGACCAACGTTGGGGTTGTCAGCCAGCAGATGGGTTATGGCGGTTGACCGAAGGCGTTCCTAAAGGACCGTCGGACCCTTCGCTATTACCGAGTTTTGGTGGCCATGTCACGTATGTAATATGGAGAGGACGGGTATGAAATTATTTTTTAAATACAATTATACGTTACTTTATATCGCAAATCATAATTTTATATCGAAATTGCTATTTTCTCTGGTAGGAGCGGGCTGTATTAGAGTGTCATAGTCATGCTGATCAGCTAAGGTCGTATCAGATAGAGGATGATCGGGCCATAGAGTTGATCACAGGCAGTCAGCTGTCTCACTTGAGTATTTTCATGCATCAGCACATTAACAAGCTGCTGATATCTGCTTTTGTAGAGAGATCGAAGCCGGAAACGAATAGTTTCCATATGTCATTCAGAGAGATGACCATCATCACCCTTCACGATGTATGGTACATCCTACGGATCTCTGTCAGTGGTCGGGCGATCACATCGGATGCAAAACTCGTCCTCATTGTGCACCCACACCGGTCGGGATCTGTGCTAACGGCCTCAGCTCGTCCCTCCCACAGTGCATTATCAACTAAATAACTCTTTGGGATACCCGACATTTCAACCTACGGAACAACTGAAACACTGTCACATGGAGATCGACGGTGCACGACTTCTCCAGCTCGACCTTTATCTCATTCAGATGCATCTCTACTAGGGAATGTATCTGGGGGAAGATAGAATGGAAACTTCCAGCTGTCACCAACCATCTCTTCAATTGGGAATGTGCACTCTCGACCTTGTTATACATCACAAATACGTGGTCCATTACATCTTTTCCAGGTTGTAAATAAGAAATTTAAAAAATATGATATATAGAATAAATTATTACTTGTTAGTCATTTGGCCGTCAAAATGTAGAATCTGATTCGTCCAGGCCTGGACGAATCTCTCCTTGTACGGTTCCAGCCACTCTCTCCTCGGATAATCCAACATGACTGGCCTTTTTTACCAAGCCGTCTCCAGCTCCGACAGTCACAGCTCGTACTCCGCTACAGCTGCCGCATCCACCACCTTTTTCCACCTCTTGCCGAATGCTGCGTAATATTTCTTCGTACGAGTCAGATCAACAAGGTGTTTCTCCGCATATTTAGCAATGTATTTTCTGCAAAGCATATGTGCAGATGTCGGGAAGACTTCATCCACTGCATCATCAATTCCCTTTCTCTATCGGCGACGATCACTCCCGGAGATATTTGTTCTCTGAACTGAGTCTTCACTTTCTGTAGTGCCTATACAAAATTTTCTATCTTCTCATCCTTCATGAATACGAATGCCACATAAAAATTTTGTCCAATCGATGATATTCCAATAACCTCTAACAAAGGCATCTCGAACCGATTTGTCTTATAAGTCGTATCCATGACCAAAATATTACCGAATAAGAGCAACATGTCAGCAGTCTTCGGGTGTGCAAAGAATATGTCGCTTACGACGTTCGACTGAAACTCCTTCCTACTGTAACGATAGCAGCCATGATCCTTCAGTAACCTGAAAAATGTTGCATCGCTGTCAGATCCTCCTTCTCACTTCTCCTTATCTTCTTCAGCGCATTCTGAACATATCTTGAGGTACTCACATTATCCGGATTATCCTTCTTCAACTGCTGTAATATCTGGTTCGGCTTCATGTTACCGCTGCTCAGTTTGGACACTTTTGTCAGCTCTTCCTTGTTTAACTTCGCAGCTGATGTATGTCATTGGTTATAAACACCGACCTCATGATTATGTCTGTTTTTCTCCTCCTTCATCACCACTTTCCATGTTCCATCTTGTAATTCAACTCCTACAACCCCAAAAGGGCATTGATTTTTTTTTTTTTATACCAATAGAGCGTCGTCTGTTTGGCTCCACGGTGCCAGTATATCTGTAAACATCGCTCCTCTCACAACCGAACTATACTCGTCTATTGCCTCGACTATTTGTTTTTTTATTGTATTCGATCGCGAACCATATCTTTTGTTCTGTCCTAACTGTTCTCACTCAGTTCTCCATTTCTTTCCGATATGAGAATATTTCGTCTGTTACAAAGTAACTGCTCATATTTGAAAAATTTTCAAAGTTATCTTGGTTTTCAACGGAGAAAAAATAATCCTGTGTTTCACAAAATGGATTAGATTGATATATGCATATTTATCTGATTATTTTTAACTAAACTTTTATTTTAAAAAAAAAAAACAAACAAAGTCGGCCGCCGGAAACCGCCTCCATACCGGTTGACACTACCCGCTCCGGTCGGTCCAGGAGGCCGACACCCTCCTTTTTCGATCGCTTTTTGGTATTTTTTTCGATACAGTTTACCACATTTTCATTCGAAAATACTGAAATTTTACCTGAAAATACATTTCTCTGTTAGAAAAATCATTCCCTCCAAGACTAAAATCATCTCCTTTATAAGAAAAATCGTCCTTCATTATTTTCGTGATGAAAAATGTACCACCGTTTGAATTTGAGAGATATAAATATAAGAAATATATGAATTTCTAATAATATTTTGTGTTTAAATAACTATAAAAAGATTAAGGGTATTTTCAGAATATTTTAAATAGTAGAGATAAAATCAAAATTTCAAAAAATAAGCGGCTGTTTGGTTTGTCTGTTTTCAGTTTTCACTTTTCAGTTTTCCGTTTTCTGTTTTCAGTAAAAACAAAAAACGTGTTTGGTTTATAATTTATAATTTATCAGACCTTGAGTGTTTTTCATGTTTTGGATGTTTTGAGAATTTATGTCGAAAATACAGAAAATAATTTTTTATCGTTTACTATATTTTGAAGATTTTGAACTAAAAACTATTTTCTGTTTTCTGGAAACAGAAAACAAAAAATTAAAATCAAACACGTTTTCTGTTTTCTGTAAAACAAAAAACACAAAAAATAAAAAATTATTAAAATCAAACAGTACCTAAATGTGTTACCTTTTGTTAAATGACAGAACTGCGTTTAGCGATTTTATATGGATATTATTGACAACGTTTTTTTTTTTTTTCTAGCTCATCCCGTGTCTTTCTCGCTCCCATTTTATTTCCTGGACAGAAGTTACTATCATTGTCTCCTAGTTAACAATTGTTGCTCGCACATTGATTTTACTTTTTTCCTTTTTATCTAATGGCCGGATCTCACATGAAAAAAAAAAAAAATGCGAGAGTTGCCGAGCGGGAATTTCAGCAGCCTTCCTAGCATGGTTGGCAAAAAATTGTCACACCGGAGACGTTCTAAGAAAATGTAGTGTGGTCTGACTTATAGATAACGTAAGTATTTTTATTTGTTAAAATCTCTTTTTTTAACTTTTTAGTATTTTTTGTGTATTTAATACATGTAATTATTTAAAAGTTACAAATTTTTAATAAATGAATAATATTTTCAATGGTGATGTGAGAAAAAAGTGTTATTCATTTAAAAGGTCGTGGCGTGAGAAAAAAAATCCACCCAACAGTTGGGTAATTTACCCCGAATTTGTACAGTGATTTTTGTCGACAAAGTGATGACGTAAGCTTGTCTTATAGTGACTTTAGCGACTCCCTCTAATATGATATTGGTAATATTTTTGTTTTTTAAAGAATTGCTATAAGTATTAAATCTCTTTCACACCACAGCTGACCAGCTCAATCTCAAGCCACAAGTGATGTTCCACTCCACATCATGTAGCAATAGAATGTAAAAATCAAACCACATCTTTCCTTTTTTTTTTGTGCGTGTGTGTTTTTTGTTATTCTACTTGTCAATTCAATTGTCATGGAAGTTGGTTGTGGCACTGGTTCTGGGACTGGGGAACTTCAACCTCCCTTTATCCCCATCACAAGACCACCATGCCCACCTTCGCCTTGAGGCCCCTCTGCCTCTCCTCTTCTTCACCTTCCTCTTCCTCCTCCTGTAGCACTCTTCCTTCCTCATCTTCATCTTCATCTTCGTCATCTCCATCGCCTCTTCATCTTCTGTATCATCGCCGTCATCTCGAGCCGAGGTCGTTTCCTGTCTCTCTTTCGGGCTCTTCTTCACTTCTCTGCAATCTCGGGAATCGGTGGTTTCACTTGCTGGGTCCATCATCTGTATCATGTTCTTCCCTCAAACGATCGAACAAGCAGCAACAACAGAGGCAGGCGACTCTTGAGAAGACCTCGGGTACCTCACAGAGTCTCCGGAGACTACTCAATTGGAATCCCAAAGGTGAATTGGACGCCGGAAGCAGGAAAAGTGGAGACGATAAAGATGAGGATGATGGTGATCGGGACGACGAGGTTGGACTGGGAGGGGATACTGCTGTCGTGGGCACGATCTTTGCTGGGTTCTTGCTGGTTGGCGTCGTGGGTGGATTTGGGGCTGTTGGGTATGTGTATAGGGACCAGATCAGTTCCTTCTTGAACCAGTTTTCCGATATTGTTGAGGGTAATTTCCCATGATTCCTTGCGCCTGATTCGTTGCTTTCATCTGCGGTTCCCTAATTCATAGACCCCAATTGGGTTGTTTTGGGGTTCAGATGCTGATAATGAATTCCCCCCTGTCTCTATTTGTTCTCATATACTAGTGTCCCTATTTGTTCTCATATACTAGTGTCCCTGCCTCAACAGGTTATGGTCCAGTTGGATACGCACTCTTTGTTGCTGTTTACGCTGGATTAGAAGTACGTACTTGGCTCCCTCTATCAAATTGGTGATCATTTTCCGCTAGTGTAGGGCCGCCTTATGCCCTTGATTGATGTTCATTTGGTATCTTTTCCTCTCTAGATTCTTGCAATACCAGCAATTCCATTGACAATGTCAGCAGGTCTCCTTTTCGGCTCTTTTACTGGCACCATAATTGTCTCCATAAGTGGAACAGTGAGTGCAGTTCTGTAGTAGTTGAAAGTTTATTCACAGTGTGTTTGTGGTTACTGGTTCTAATAGGTCCTTTCTGGTTTCTTTTTAGGTGGCAGCAAGTATTGCATTCTTAATCGCAAGATACCTTGCCCGTGATCGTATACTGAAACTGGTTAAAGGAAACAAAAAGTTTCTTGCTATTGACAAAGCAATTGGAGAAAATGGTTTTAGAGTTGTTGCCCTCCTTCGTTTAAGTCCATTGCTTCCATTCTCCATTGGGAATTACCTATATGGCTTAACATCTGTAGAGTTCGTTCCTTATGTCTGGGGAAGGTTAGCTTCTTTTTCTCTAATAACTTGTTGCAGCTATGTTCTCGCTCGGTGTTTCTATTTCATATCTCATGATCGCCTATTTATCTTTTTATTCTACAGAGAAAATGGTCAAAATGTTGCTCTATGCTGCTATCTATTTCCAGTTGATTGTCTGAGATTTGCTGTCAAACTTGTGTTGTTTCCTCCACTTCAGCTTGATAGTTTCCATAAAGAGTTTTAGCTAGCTGTGCTCAATGGCCTGTCTTCTTGTGGCTTATAATTTCTTTTTCTCTGTTGGTGATTTACCCCCATAGCAGTTTATGGGGCTTAGATTTCGTGTAGGGAGCATTAACATCCCCCCAATCACCCTCCCATCTTGCTTAAAATCTTCAAAAGGAGGAGAGAATAGAAAATAGGAGGGGGGGGGGGGGTTTGATGCTAAATCTGTTGATTGTAGTTTTTCCAGTTTGGTTGGTAATCTGGGTATTCAGAATCAGACCATGAAGGCAGCTATATTTGCTTCTCGAAGAGTATCTAAGTGTGATTGAAATTTGGTCTTTTTCCCAAACGCCCGGCTTACTAAAAGCACAATGATTTGGAGAACTCTGGCTTTCAATCAAACTCTATTCGCTAATGCAATGTTTGTTCTTCATTTTTCTTTTGTTTGCAAGCGTCTGTTACTTAAATGATTAACTGCCATGTCATGCAGTTGGTTAGGGATGCTTCCAGGGACATGGGCTTATGTTAGTGCTGGAGCATTTGGCCGGGCGATCATTGTGAGTGCCTTTGTCTTGCTTTGTGCTCTGGTATCATGATTATATCTTCTGTGTAATTAAGTTTGCCTCGTCATTTCTGTAGCTCCTTTTTCATTGACAAGAAAAAGGCCATGCAATTTCCTGCTCTTGGATTCCGCTTTCCCTGAACAAGAAAATACAAATTTATGTCTTAAGACACAAGGAGTAATTGCGGAGTTGGAGTTGAGGCTTGCTCGTTATCATAATCATTAATCATCCACTAGTTTTCTTAGTTAGGCCCCGTTTGATAGTTGTGTTGGATTAGATGGGATTATGATGAGATTAATAAGAAGATGAGATTAATAATGATGAGTGTAATCCTTAAAGGGTGTTTGATTATGTTGGGATTAGTAAAAAGATGGGACCCACAAGATTGTTATTCTCATCCCAAGCTCTATAACAACTATCAAACAGGGTCTTAGGGTTCTCAAGACTCGACATTCTTCGGTTGTATTGTTTTTGTGAGTACTAGAGAGTAGATAAAAAAGGTTCCATGCAAAGAGTGCCTAAATGTTTTCTTGGTGTTCCACTATGACGTGATTGATTTTGATGTTTGCATACTGTTGTGCCCAGTTGGCATATTTGAAGCGAGCGTCTTTGTAGATGACACTGGTGAGCACGAGATGCTCACTGTTGTGTTTTCCGAGTTGCATATTTTATACCTCAAAAGTACGGAAAGTTCACTTTACTACTGGAGTGGAGGCTTGCTCTTTATGATAAATTATCCACTAGTTTTCCAGATGGGGGTTTTCTGAGACTATATAAGCATTCTATCAGCTTTGAGTTTTTGCCAGCTCCATAGCGGAGAGAGTAGATGAAACATTTCATGTGGTGGGGATTAGAAAACAGCGTCTGAATGTTTTCTTTTTCCTGTTCTTATTTGGTTGGTCAATTATCATCCTTTCAGGTTGGTTAATCTTGACTCTTAAGGAGTATAGTTTATGTGCTTTGCTTATAAAGGAACTCAATTCTACCAAAAGATTAATCTTATAGTTAAGTTTTAGAACATGCTTTTATATTTTAACACGTTCTCTCACGTGAATGCCCTTTAGACTTGAAGAGTGATCATAATGCACCGACCTTTCTCTTATAAAAGTGTTGAATAAATGGGGGTTGGGCGATTCGAACCAGTGACCTGTAATATTAACACACTCATTCTGATGCCATATAGAGGATTCTAATTATACTATGAAGGTCAACCTTGTAGTAGAAGGTCATAATTTTTTTTTAGGTCGTACCCAAGAAGTATTTGTATACCTTAACTTCACCTCACCCCAAATTCTATCCTTGGATTGTTACATAATCTTGGAATGGTCTTTCTGCTTTGGTACTCGGAACTTTTATTTCTATTTGGTAGGTGAATGATTCATGTTTCTCACGCAACTGGAACTTGGTTAGCTTGAGGATGGCTTTAGTTTGACGGCCTAGCTTTCTGATGATGCGTAGTTACTTTGCAATTTTTCAGCAGGAAGAATCTAATGTTGGTTTACATGGAGGAGCTGGGCAGCTACTTACACTTGGCTTGGGACTATTAGCAACAGTTCTAGCAGCATCGTACGTGACCAAGCTTGCAAAGGTAATGTCCTTGATATCATTTGACTGAATGGCATATATGATGGCACGAGTAGATTGATGCTGTAGATTATGTTCATAATTATTTGCTTCCTAATCTGCACAAATACATACTTTTTTCTGTGTACGTGCAGGATGCTGTAAAGGATATCGAGTAATTGATCAGTTTGTAAATGAGCATGGTGTTGATAAGTGTTGTGTATCATGTGCCTCTCTCTGTAGGATTATCGAGTGAGTACTACTACATTAATTCGCACGATAGCTGGATTTCTCTTCTTGGTTTGCAATTTTCCACAATACAGATTCCTTGGCAATATCCATGAATTTCTGATTAATGGAGGATAATTAAGCTAAGCCAAGTTGGCTGTTTCATCAATATTTTGATAGAGCTTCTTACAGGCTAGGCTGCAGGGTAAAATTCATAGCAAGCTTGCCGACATATATAATTACCCAAGTTCATTATCAAGATTAATATCCGGCCAGGTGAGCTGCATAACATTTTCTAAGAGAGACCAAGATTAGCATTAGCACTAGCATTAGCATTACTTGACTAATTTGCCTGTGGAGGTTGATCAATACAAATCCCTTCAGCACTTTTTGATCATCGGAGACCTCTAGTGTTGTGAGCATGTGGTAAATTAAGGAGAAATTTACATCGAGGAGAAAAAACAAATGTTCATATGAAAAATTCTCTCTTTATTCCTTCTTTCTTTTCTTGCACAATTGCAAGCAAACATTTTTGGAATAAAAAAGTTTAACCTAAAGTCCAATCCATCCAATCAGTTGCCACCGCTAGGCTAGACGTGACGCAAAGCACCGACTGATCCAGCTAGCTAGATCACCGCCCTACAAACCCTGGGAATCGTCGCTCCTTTTGTTTTTGATTTTTATGTTGGAAATTGTCAATGAAACATTGAAAGTGAGGGGTGTTCAAATTACCCACAGGCTGGATCCGATCCGTCAACCCGGTTAGACCTGATTTTTAACGGGTCGGGTTGGGTGGACCCGATTATAATCGGGTAATGTCGGGTATGACCCGATAATTATCAGATCGGGTTTCAGATTTGTTTTTTTTAAAGTGACTGGGTAATCGAGTCGATTACCTGATCAAAATATTGAAAAAATAAAAATGAGAAGTTCTGTAATGTGTTGTGTGTTCTGATTCAAATTTCAATGTCTAAAAAATAAAAATGAGAATCTACTATCTAGGCAGGACTCGGAGCTAGAATTATATTGGTCCAAGTAGATGTAGTATTGTGTTTGTTTTTATCCAGATGAGCGCTTTCAGGAGGAAGATTCATAACATTTCATTGCCACGGAGTAAGTTCAATTGAACAAATTTTGGATTGTTTCACCAACAGTAACATAGAAGACATGGCTCATGAAGCTAGGAGTGTGGAAGTCATGAAGATTCTCTTCAGAGTAAGTAATGCCTGCTTTGATTCAAAAAAGTGGGTTGCTGCTGCCTGCTGTTGCGTTCTTGGCTGGTCGATTATCCATTGTTCTTCGGGTCAATCGGGTCACCTGAGACCTGAACCTGAGTACCCGCAAACTTGAGTATCTGAGACCCGAAAATCGGGTACTCAATCGGGTCAAATTTTTAAAAGAATGGGCCATGTCGGATCGGCTCACGTATCTGTGATCCGGTCCGATGAACACCCCTAATTGAAACATAGTTTCAGCTGACGTTTAATGAAATTCAACGTAATGTGAAGCCGAATCTATGGTTTAACTATCAACAACAATAACTGATATAGAGGGATTTACTCCCTCGAGACACGTGGCCAAATGGTCCGAGATTGGATCGTCCGGTCTAAGCCGGTCAAATCCGAGCTCTCGGTCAAATCCGGTCAAATCTGGTCAATTCGGGTCAATCCTGGTCAAACTTGGTCAAACTCGATTAACTCCGGTCAATCCGGGAAAAATCCGACCGAACCTATCCTGAAAAATTCCCCATGTCACCACGAGCGTATGAGCGCAAACCGTTCGTCAATTGGAGTTAAAACGAGCTTAAACGAGCCTTCCGATGTTTTTCATGTGGACCGAATTTCTCCTCTTTGACCGGGCCAATCCCTCCTTTTGACTGGCCCATTAACTTCATTTGGACTGGCCCAATCCATTATCTTGATTGGCCCACTTTCACTCCTTTTTTCTCTACTATAAAAACCCCAACCCCCATTAATTTGAGGAGAGATTTTCTTGGAGGCTCTACAGTGCTTGGAGGCCCCCTCGGTGGACCGGCTCAGTGGCTTCCAAAATTGACCTGCTCGGGTGAAATTCATCACTGCCCGCTCGGGACCATCATCAACCAATACTTACCCGGTGATCTCCATCAACAAACCTGCCCGGGGAACTAATCCAGTACCGACTCGGAGCTCATCTCCAAACCCGCTCGGGATTCTCGCCGGTGACTTGCTCGCTCGGAGGCCCGCTCGGCTGCCTGCTCGGCGGCCACTCCCGCCGTTGTTGGCCTTCTCGGCCATCTCCCTTTCCTCCACAGTCGAAGCTGCTGTTGCCTCCATTGCCTTGAGGTTGAAGATAATTTATCATAGATCCAGTCAACTAAGTCAGAATTAGTCAACACTTCAGGGAATTGATTTGGGCCAATGAATTGGGCCGAGTTTGGAATCATTTAGACAGAGCCCAATTGTATTATTCTGAGCCCACTATCATTAATTCAAGCCTAATGATTTTAGGTAAAGCCCAATTATAATATTAAAAGCCCAACCAGATATTTAGGCCTTCCA
>JAOWBR010174221.1:0-11174 GCA_028571145.1 Dionaea muscipula
AGGGAGAAGAGAGGACGTAACGGTTTACACCACCGTGAACCTCTATACGTTCTTGTGTCGTTTATTTACTGCTTTATCATTGCATGCTCACACACATCACACTAAATAGGATAAATCTCTTTGAAAACAAATCTTAAAAGGGGCTATATAAATAATCCGCTGCACAACTCTAGATACTTTTAAAAGAGTTTTGAAAAACTGAGAAGTTCATTCACCCCCCCCCCCTCCTCTGAACTTCTCGAGCCCCTTCAGGGACCAACAATAACTATAACAATTTCAGCATTAATTTCGACGAGGTAGAATTTGTTTTTAACGATGATGTTGGTCATGATGTAGGTCCACCTCCACCAGAACCGGAATACTCGTACCCATATCCATACCAACCGAAATACTCGTACCCATACCAACCATCTAGGCACTCGTCATACCTACCGGAATACTCTGACCCATATCCATACCAACCGGAATACTCATACTCATATCAACCGGAATGCTCCTACCCATACCAATCCCAACAACAATCAGAAACAGCTGAGGAGGGATGTGACCACATAGATCACTTCACAACGGATACGGTATAATGTTAACTATTGTTATAATATAGTTATATTATCTATAACATTATTATTATAATATTGTTATATTACCTATAATATTATCTTTTATATTATTTCTATAGGTATTTGAAGATAGAAATGCACTAATGCAATGGGTGAAAGCTACCGGCATTCGACTCGAGATCGTCATCGTCACCGAGAGGTCCGTCAACTATTTTGGCAAGAAGAAACCAAAGATTTGGCTGCAGTGCGAGCGGGTGGATCATACCGGCCTCATTCGAGTATACTCCCCGCAAAGCAAGAATCATCCAACACCGCCACTAAGAAAGCTAATTGTCCGTTCCTCCTTCATGAAAGAGGAATTCGGACAGTTTCCAAAGGTCTGTGAGTATCTATTCACAACGTGGGTGAATCCATATCCCCGTCAATTTGTGCATGCGTGGGTGGACACGTGCATGCACCTCGAAAGCAATACGACTCAGTGGTACGTACAACCTGCGTTCTCATTTTTTTTTATAATAATATGTTAACTTCTGTTAGATCACCATTGCAGAGCGGAATCATCACATTCTCGATTGAAGAAGTACTTAGGAGATTTTATGTTGGAGATTCATACATCATTTGAGAAAATCTACAAGATGTTGACCGCGCAGTTTGCACAGATACGTACATCGTTCAAGCAATCACTGATACGTGTTAGACATAAGGTATTGTCATTTTAGTCCAATTAATCGTTACATTTTTTTTTCCATCGCTTATAACCAATTTATATATTCTCAGGTGGCCAAAGATCCATCGATTGCCCATCTTCTGGGTAAAATCTCATTGCACGCGTTGGATCTCATTTACGCTAAATACGAAGGAAGTCAGAAAATCTCTGTAGTTTTATCTCTCGGTCAATGCCAGTGCACGATCCAGACAACACATGGTCTCCCTTGCAAGCACAACATGAAGTGGTACGAGACAACACATGCGTTTACATTCCTCTCGATATCATTCATGAGCATTGGCACAGACTCTCCATGTCTCCACCCTCGATCACTGAAGAAGTTCGAGTGGAAGACACGAGAGAAGAAGCTATCGAAAGTCTCGATAACTTGGAGGAGGGATCCCAACGACAGATGTTTCGCTGGATCATTAATTGGATAAAGCCATCCAAAAGCGAAATCCGAGAACCCTCTTACCACACATCGCACAAACACAGACCGTCATCAATGGAAGAGCGAAGCGGAGCAAGAATAAAGTCGTTTCTGGAGCGTGCTACTTCAATGAGATCTGGATCAAAATCAATGGGAACGAAATCATTCAGGTCGTAATCAATAGGAAGTGCAAGAATTGTGGAAGGTATAAACAATGATGATGTATTCAGGTCACTGTTTCCCGCTGCTTACCAACATAACATCAACTGCATTATGGACATCCAAGCTGATAGCAATTATGGGTTTCGAGTAATAGTTGCGCATGTCTTGGGCGATGAGACCCATTGGTATCAGGTGCGAATGGATTTAATCAGATGGATAAACAATAATCGTGCTTTGTACACAACAATGTGGCGTGTGGACCGTGTTGCAACAGAAGAAACACTAGCACGCATGGATTGTAATTCCTCGCCCACACCACCACATAAATGGATGGACATGACAACTATGGGATTGGGAGTCTTATCGAATTACAATGTCGTGCTCCATTGTTTCACCCCAAATCATAGAACATATTATACATAGCTTCCACTGCTATCCGAGCCGATTCCGGATGAAAGACGACGTGCGATAACGATTGCTTTGGTTTACAATTATCACTTTGTTCAGATATTTATACACCCCAATTACGCAGCCCCCCTAGTATGGCAACATTGGTATGAACATGCATCGTTGGGGTCAAGAGGATGGATACAAAAATATGAATTAAGTTTACGCTTGTAGGATGCATTATTTGGTGCTCGTAATTTGCATTTATGTGTAATGTAGATGAGTGTTTTAATGTAATTAGCATTCATTTGTAATGTAGATGAGTGTTATTAATGTAATTATTACTTCATCATTTTTTTTTTTTAAGATACGGTAGTATACAACTGTATATATGGGAATTAAACGTCAGTATACTATTGTATTTGTGTTTTTTACAAAATTAAAAAAAAAATTGGGCAACGGTAGTATACTACCGTTTTAGTTGACCGTAAATGGTAGTGTAATGTCGTATTAAATTTTTTAAAAAGAAATAAAAAATTAATAAAACGGTAACATATTATTGTTTATGATCAACTAAAACGATATTATACAACTGTTTATTAAAAAAAATAAAAAAAAGAATTAAAAAGTAAAATTATTCGACACGCAACCTGTAATGCGCCAAACAGGTCTGTTGCGAAAATGTGAACTTGTGAAAATGTGAAAGATGACTTAGATTTTTCCAAAAAAAAAACCGAAACATAACTTGGGGAATACGGAAGTCATCTTCTTCCAACGTGCAACCAATGCTGTGTGCATTATGTGGACAGAAATCAATCAATCAAAGCTGTGTTATCTTCGGTATTCCCACTGCTGCTATTTTTGACCGTAAAAGAGAGAGTTTTGACTTTGGCTCGTTCGTTCGCAGCCACCAGAACATCACCCAGCTCATGCGATCCTCGACTTCTCTCTGGTACACGATCTCTTTTCACAGCTTCTATTCAGGTCCCCAGCAGCAGCAGCAGCTATATCAATGTCTCCTACCTCCCTTCGAGATCTAGCAGATAGATTTTGCTTCAGTTCTGTGCGGAATTCAATTCCTAACAGTCGCTTCAACAAATCAAAGTCGAAGTACGATCCCCAAATCCCAGGTGATGTGTCTATCCCCGAAGGAGTTAGGGTTTTCTCCATCGGATACTTGGAGAAAGCGACCCAAGGCTTCAGCAGTGTAATCGGAGAAGGCGCATACGGATCCGTCTATCGAGGAATTCTCGATGACGGGTCCCCGATCGCGGTCAAGCGGCTGTCTGGGCCCCGGTTCAAGGAGACCAGGCGCGGTTTCCATCACTTGATCGAGATTTTGACTCGGATTCGACACCGGAATGTGGTTCGCCTCGTCGGGTGTTGTGCCGAGGGCCCTCAACCGATGGTCGTGCTTGAGCTCGTGGAACAGGGCAGCCTCGCTGGCTCCCTGTTTGATCCGAACCACAGACTGTTCAGTCTCGATTGGGCCACTAGGGTCGATATTTGCATCGGAGTTGCTCGTGGGCTTTCTTATCTCCACGAGGGGATCAGTCCCCCGATCGTTCATCGCGATATTAAGCCTCAGAATATACTGATTGACAGGGACTTCAAGCCCAAGATTGCTGATTTCGAAGTGGCTGAGTTCATGGATGATGATGATGATGCGACCCAAGAAGTTTGTGGAACATTAGGGTATTTGGATCCGGATTATTGGACCACCGGACGTTTTACAGCGAAGTCGGATGTGTATAGCTTCGGAGTGGTTTTGCTTGAAGTCATCAGTGGCCAAAAAAATATTCGCATGAGTCCCGATGACCAGACGCCTTTAGTGACGTGGGTTTGGGAATTGTGGGAAAAAGATGGACTTCTTGACTTTGTTGATCCGAATTTGTTCTCTATTGAGGAAGACGAGGTGTTAAAATTCATCAAGGTTGCTCTCTTATGTATCCAAACACCTTCAAGCAGGAGGCCCAGCATGTCCGAAGTTGTGCTTATGCTTTCGGGAGTTTATGATTTCAGTCAGAAAGAGCTCCAAAGGCCATCATATAGCTATGATGGCTTTTCTCATGGTATGTTATGTGTGAATTCATTCTTGTTCACCGGTGGTTTTCTTTCTATTTTTGAGGAATCCCACTTGTGATTTTTCTGCATACATGGAGGATTCTATCTTGTTATTTGGATTTAGAGGCAATTCTCCCTTCTAGCTGCTTTTTCAAGCTTTTTGCTATAAGTTGCAATGCTCCAAAGGTCAATGTGGTTTTTTTGTCAAATTGTTAGTGCAGAAGGGCAAGCGGGAGTATTGTCATCACACAAAAGTATTTCATTGCACAGCTGCTTGCTGCTGATTGGTTTGCTGAGCCTATAGTTAGTTCTAGTTGCAGCTCGAGTCCTCTTCCTCTCTTTCTTCTGTCACCCCTTGTGATCAGAGAAGATTGATTGGCTTAGACTGGCAGTTGAAGCTGAAAAATGAAGACAAGTGATTGGAACAAAAATCCACCTAGAAATTTCTAACCGAACGCAAGGAAACACTCCTGCTTTTGACATGATATAATCCACTTCTCTCTTTTTCTCTCCCATCCTTGCATCCTAATTAATATGGCAGGGGGGCTCCCCAAAGAGCTCTGTTGGTGATGCGAGCAATTAGTTGTCTAAAAAAGCAGTATCAGCAGAAACACACCTTTTGCGATGGCAAGGATAAAATTGCAATTGGATTCCTCTCACTGAAAGGCCTATTTTTGTTATCCTCGTTCATCCAATTCACCAATGGGGTCTAAGATCCAATTTTGGATGATTACCAGCAAGTTTTACTGTTTTTTGGGTGAATAACCCATTAGATGGTTTGGAATTTCGCCACTCCTGTTTGTTAAAGGCTTTTAACTGTCATGTGTATTAGTTGGGTTTAAGGTCGTGTTGGGTTACACTCGGATTCAATGCATCTAGGACTTTCTAACTTCCTTCTATATGCCACCATTTTGCAGTTCAATCACCTGTCATGCAAGATATGGAAGCTTTGGAAAGGGAAGAGAGTCTATCAGGAAAAGGTGCTGAGGCATACCCCTATCAAGATATTGAACATCGACAGCCATCTGCTGATGGAACTACAGCCCAGAAGCTCAAGCTGCTCGAGATGGACAACTTGCTCCCCGAGCATGAGTCCTCCGGGGCCTTGCAAGATGCTGCGACCTTGCAAGATGCCGCACAGGAGCTCGAGATGGCCCTCCTGGCGCGGCCATCACCTGGTTTGGAACTTTGCCGCTCCTGTTTGTTAAAGGCTCTTAACTGTCGTGTCTATTGGTTGGGTTTAAGGTCTTGCTGGGTTACACTCGGATTCAATGCATCTAGGGCTTTCTAACTTCCTTCTATATGCCACCATTTTGCAGTTCGATTATCTGTCAAGCGAGATATGGAAGCTTTGGGAAGTTCAAACGATGGTTATAACTGGAGAAAATATGGTCAAAAGCAAGTGAAAGGGAGTGAAAATATCAGAAGTTACTACAAGTGTACTTACCCCAATTGCCCTACGAAAAAAAAGGTTGAAAGATCATTAGATAGGCAAATTACTAAAATTGTTTACAAGGGAAACCATAACCATCCCAAGCCTCAAAAGACCAGAAGATCATCTGCTATGGCTGCTCCAATATCCTCCCAGGCTATTCAAATTGTTTCAGATTCATCAGCAGATTCCGAAACACCTTCTCAATCAGAGAGTGCTTCAGCAGCATTTAGAGCAGATAGCCAATTAATGCAATCTGACATGGTTG
Organism: Dionaea muscipula; assembly: GCA_028571145.1. Lineage (NCBI taxonomy): Eukaryota > Viridiplantae > Streptophyta > Magnoliopsida > Caryophyllales > Droseraceae > Dionaea > Dionaea muscipula. The sequence continues at coordinate 6,010 of JAOWBR010174221.1, forward strand.
CAGACTCTCTAGTAAATTTTGATACTTTGTCCGACAATGAAACAGCTGATAGTAGTTCATTAGTGACAGCAGGCCAATATCAGAACAAGTTGCTTTCGTCAATTGACTGCACTGTGCAGCAGATTCTGGAAGTGCTGAAGGATGCTCGGGTCAGAAAGATAGGTCTATTTGGGAGAGGTGGGATTGGCAAGACTAGTATACTCAAAGCCTTGGGAAGTCATCCTGAAATAAAGCGCTTGTTTAATTTGGTAATTTGGGTGGCGGTGCCCAGATATTCTTACCGAAGAAAGATACAGTGTCAAATTTTACAGCAGTTGTCGCTGAGAGTTGAGTCTGTTGACTCAAATTCAGCAGATGAAATTGCAACAAAGATACTAAACCACTTGAAGGACAAGAAGTTTCTTTTGCTTTTGGATGATGTTCGGGGACCAATTGATTGGCATGAAATTGGACTTCCCAACTCTGGTCAAGGAAACAGCTGGAGAATCATTCTGGCTTCTAGGGATGGGAACTTGTGTCATAAAATGACAGATAAGAGGTTGGAGGTAAAAGCTATGTCCAGGGATGAAGCTTGGTTATTGTTCCACAGACAAGCAGGTGAGATAGTAACTGATCATCCAGAAATCCAGCCGTATGCTAGAGCTATTGTTGAGGAATGTGGTGGATTGCCTTTGCTAATTATAGTCACTGCAAGGGCCTTAAGAATGGAAGCTAATCCTCTTGAATGGAAGCTTGCATTGAGCAAATTTCTCACTCCTTACGCTAACAATGCAAAAGAATCTGCAAATCTGATGCTGAAGTTCAGTTTCTGTTTTGATAGATTAAAGGCTTTTGATGTGAAGTCCTGCTTCCTGTATTGTGCACTGTTCCCAGAAGATGAAGCAGTCGATATTTCCAAGCTGGTTAATTGCTTTATAGAAGAAGGCTTACTCACTGGAACAGTTGCCGCTGCACTTGAAAGGGGTGATGATATCGTTCGATGCCTTATTGATGCATCCCTGTTAGAGGTTACTGAAGACGTGAACGAGGTCAAAATGAATAATTGCTTGAGGGATATGGCGTTAGCAATCCTGTCATCTGGGACTGAAGTTTGTCAGTTATTGTTGAGGTCTGATGTTAGGTTGTCACAACTACAAAAGATGGATAAAGATATGGTTCAGTCGTTTGAGGAAGTTGAAGATTTCAGTACATCTGTAATATCTTCCCCTGAAGTGCAAGAATGCATGACCTTAGTCGGTGCTGAATTGAAGGAGCCGCCAATGCAGGAAGAATGGGAGGAAGCTAGGATGATCTTTTTGAGCGGGAACAATTTATCTGGTCTGCCTTTAAGGCCTGACTGTCGCAGACTCTCGGTATTGTTCCTCCAAAGAAACTACAACTTGAGAACGATACCTGCATCATTCTTTGACCACATGACTGCACTCCGAATTCTAAATCTTTCCAAAACCAAAATCAAGTGTTTACCACAATCAGTTTCTAAGCTTGAAAGCCTTCAGGTGTTACTTTTGCGTGATTGTCAACGTTTGCTTGTGCTTCCACCAGAAATTGAATTTCTTAAATGTCTTGAGGTGCTGGATCTTCGAGGCACTGAAATAAGCCACCTACCCGATACAGTTTGTGGACTGCTAAAGTTGAGGCACTTGCAAGTATCCTTCTATGGATCAATTATCCGCAGCGAGTATATCAAGTTGCCTAAAAATTTGATCCCCAAGGGCTTCATTCGAAGCCTCCTCGGTTTGATAGAACTTGGCATTTTCTTGTTCCCTGGAGATCGTCGTTGGTTGTCAAGTGCATTTGATGTCACAGAGGAGGTGAGCAGCTGTTTAAAGTTAGGTGCACTCTCTTTCTGTTTCCCTGACATAATTCATCTCAAACATTTCATCGATGTAAGCCCGGCTTGGAAGTCTGGAGATCTGAGGAGGTACAACTTTGTTGTTGGCCGAGATGCAAAACGTATTGTGTCTCAAGTTTCCTACGATGTTGAACTGATCTATAGCCAACAAGACCGATGCTTAAGATTTGTAAATGGTGAAGGTGAATGCCCCGTACCTGATGCAATCTTACAAGTACTCAGTCGAGCTACTTCCTTTTACTTGGATCATCATCTTGGTATTCGCTCTTTATCAGACTTTGGGATTAGTAATATTCAAGCATTGAAGATATGTATAGTGAGGGATTGCCCAAAGTTGGAGTCCCTGGTAAATGAAGGTGAATTTGAAGAAGGAAGCATCCTTCTTCCGGTGCTTGAAACCTTGAGCTTAAGCCATCTATGGAGCTTCAGTAGTATATGGACCGGACACATTCCAACCGGAAGCCTTTCTCATCTGAGACATTTGTCTCTACGTGCTTGTCGACCGTTAACTTGTCTTTTCACTCTCTCGATGGCTGAAATTCTCTCTAGCTTGGTGGAATTGATCGTCGAAGACTGTGAATCCCTCAAAAGTATCGTTGATGATGGTGATGGTTCACGTGCAACTGCGCTTCTCGATAAGTTACAAGTGCTGAAGCTTCACTCTCTACCAGAACTGAGTGGAATCTGGAAAGGCCATTGGCCTTCTAATTTGAAGTACATTAGCTTCTACGGTTGCCCTGCTCTCATGAATCTTCACATGGATTCCGTAGCTGAAGCCAGCATCAGGGAGATCAAAGCCGAGGCTGCTTGGTGGGATGCCTTGGTGTGGGATGACGATGAAGTTGCCGTGGAACTGCAAAGTCGCGGCGTCGTCCAAATATGTGACAACGACAGATTTGATTAAGGAGGATTCAATTGAAGATATTTGGCTCAGTTAAATTCATGCAGCCCATGATAAATGTACATTGTTGTATATGATTAATAAACCATGCATCAGTTCCAAACAGTAGCTGGGATTTAATGATCGAGTTAGATCAAACATGTGACAAATATTCATTGTTCATCCACAGCATTGTTTGATATTATCCCCTATTCCTCTATCAGGGAACGTATACTAAATAAATTTTCTCTTTTTTCCCCATCAAAGGATATCTTATTTTTCTCCTCTAGATGAATTCAATATCTAATTATCTATCATATGTTTTCTTCTTTATTGTCGATTAGTTTTTTAATTCATGTTACACGTGCAATTTTTATTATAAAAATTACATTTGTTATTCGAAATATGATAAAATTACCGAACCCGCAAAAAAGTTTGATATTACTTTAGAACTATAAATTGTCCGTGTTATTGACATATTCTTACACTCTTATAAAAATTGTTTGTACTTGTGTTCATGTCGTATGTATGTTCATGTCATGCCGTGTAATTTGTATATTTTTTTAATAAAAAAACAATAAATATTATATCAATATTATGCTCGTTTTGATCTTCGTAAAAATTTATGAGTTGTGTAATATTATCCGATGTGATGTGAGAGAGAGGGGAGAGATAAGAGGTTGATTAATATCGGTTGTTGATGTATTTTGATCCAATGATAAAAAAAAATGTGAAAATGTATGCGAGACAGTTATAAACGAGTGGGATGAGTTAAAAAATTCAAACTCTATTAAGTAATGTAATATAGATATTTGACTTAAAATATAAATAATATAGACAATTTTTTGTCGTTTTCTGCATTTTGAAGATTTTGAACTAAAAACGGCGTTTTTTTGTTTTCTACAAAATAAAAAATACATAAAATGGAAAACATATCAAAGTAAACGCAGTCTTTAATTTTTGGAATCCGAAAAAATGGAGATAAATACGTTTTAAAAATTAATTCTCATATTTAAAGAAAAGGAACATGAGGGGAAGGGAAAGGGCTCCTTGACGGCGGGCGTGATTGTTCGGCGATGTCCTCTTACTGATGGCTAAACGGGGGAGACCAAGGCGAGCTCAGCCATTGAGGTCCTCTCCTCCTCAGGGCTCAAAGGAGGGGGTGGAGAGTGTTGATCATTCGAAGGCTCTCATTGCTCAGGATGAGGTTGTGGGTGAGTCTATCCTAATTGATGCACAGGTGACTGAGGATTTGTCGATTGGGGCTCTCCGAGGGACTGTTGATGGGGTGGCTTGGGGCGATTGTGAGGATTTGCATAGTCCCCCATACCTGAGGGTTGTGAAGCAACCTGAGGCTGTTGATTGTGAGCAGGTCTTTCCAAATCCTCTTGCTGGGAATAGAGATACTCGGCGTGGGAGGAATTGATTCTGACCTTGGATGATGTTGCTAGCGAGAGGGAATTCTGGGCTAATGCGTTGATAGGGTATGTATTGGGAGACAGGGTTCCCTTCTCGGCGATGCTGGGATTTGTTAGGTCGAATTGGAAGGAGGTTGAAGCCCCCTGTGTGTTGCTTCATGATAATGGTTATTTTGTTCTGCGGTTTCAGTCTGTGGAAGATAAAGAGAAGATTAAGGGGAGCATGTGGTTCTTTAACTCCAAGCCGCTTGTCTTGTGTGATTGGGTGCCTCACTTTAAGCTTACTGATGAAACCTTTAAGTCGATCCCGACTTGGATTCAGCTTCCGGGCTTGGACCTGGAATTTTGGAGTAGGAGTTCGTTGGACAAAATTGTCAAACGGGTAGGCAAGCCACAATGCACTGATCACTTGACTTGACGGCAACTAAGGGGAGAATTTCTTTCCCTCAGATCTAGGTTGAGGTTAACACTTCCAAGGAGTTGGTTGGTTGAGATGGTCAGATTTAGGGGGCCAGATGGGGAGCTGATTGAGCAGGTGGTCAGGTATGAGTGGTTGTCGATTAAGTGTGGAAGATGTGGCAAATGGGGGCACAAGACCTTGAACTGCCGGTCTGAGAAAGATCCTAAGATTGGTGGCCCCTTTGCGTGGAAGAAGAAGATGGGCCCTTCCAGTGGTACTGATTCTCAGAGTAGGGGTGTGGTTAAGAGTGTTCAATCCCAGGGGCATGGGAGCCCTTCTGTGATTCCTATGAACTTGGGATCTTCCTCGGCTGGGGGCTGTGATGTGGGTTGGCAGGTTATGGCTAATAGGAGGCTGCGTAAGCAACCGATTTCCTCTTTTGATGTATGTACATCATTCTGAGGTGCGGTGTCACGCCCCGACCCGGCTGGGGTCCGGTTCGCGATCTCCGATAGACCGGGTTCGCCCATCCGCTCATATCAATCAAATCTAACTAAATCAATCAACTAATAAATCAAACCTCAAACCACATCAAAATATTTCTAACGCCTAAAA
>JAOWBR010174232.1:0-11174 GCA_028571145.1 Dionaea muscipula
AACAATCATGTTCCCTTGATAAATAACTTAAGCTGGAGTCAAATGGAATAAGTTTCCTACCATCAACGAAGACTATGCTATAGCAAATGTAAGCACATCACAGCCACAAACTCCACCTTCTTGCGTAACAGGCATGCAGTCAGTGGACACGACAGGGAGGTGACTGCTGGTGGATTTTTCTTATCCAAAAGACTCGGTGAACGCTTGTTCTTCAAGAGAAGCTCTTGAATTGACTCTTCCCAAAGTTCTGTTGGCTCAGTTGTTCAATTTGGAGTTGGATTGAAGAAGCTTAACTTCAATTTGCTAGATTCCAATTTCCAAGATGAGCAGGCCATTCATGAATCGAACAAGAATAGAAGATTATATGGACTTGCCAATGTACAGCTGGCTGGTATGCATGAATATGGAGCTCCTCTGCAATGACTAATAAGGTTATCTAGTTAGCTTGTAGCTGTATAGTCGCGATCTGAAGGCCAAGGATTAGTGTTTAAGAATCAGTGCTGTTGAATGCACTTACTTTGCTAAAAAGAGTTGGAGAAAAGTAGGTGACGGGAGTATCAGGTGCTGTTGAGTTCCTGCCGCATGAAAAGTGTGGGAATATTGTTTCCCCTTGAGATGCCAAGTTTGTGGTATCGATATACTGTATTGTGAAGGAGGAACTTGAGGCAGCTCACTGGCTTGCTGACGCACAAAGTCACAAACCACCTGCGGTTCCATGATTCACTTTTACATGTGCAATTTATCTCTGTACCAAGATATGCTTAACTCTGTAGGGTTTGGTAAATTTGTAACCTGAAAAGTAGGGGATACTTTATGTTCTTTTTATACTTGAAATTTATTCCGCTGTCTGAGTATCTTCAGTGACTAGAGGCACTCAAAACTATTGTATTCGATGTTTTTACACCAATGATTGCTGGGGTTTGTGTTTGCCACTCAATATTATGGGAACATGGTTGAGAGACTGAGAGGTAATTTCTTATCTTGATCTGCGCTTGCTAACATATCTTTCTCTATTTAACAAGTAGTTTCAATTAATTGCAGCCTTGAATTGGATCATTAACGTTCGAAATATGTTCATCGGAGAAATGCTTCTCAAGCAAGGGACAAGACTCTGGGGGGGAACTTGATAATGCGGTCGGGTATCCCTTTAGCACAGATAACGGGCTAAAAGGTAAAGCATTGTAAGTTGCAATCACTGCCAGTCTCTGAGTAATATATTATTCTTATTTGGAGGATTGTAATCTCTAGATGCACGATGGATCTATATTGGCTAAACCTGCTGATAGATGACTGAAGTTGCGGCCCCAAATGCACTTCTAGACCCTTGTTTTCAAGCAAATGTATAGCATGCTGCTGAATTCGCCTCAAAGATTACAAGCTGTCGCTTTAATGGCTCTAACTTTCAGGAGATTACAAGCCAATCTCGAATCATGTGGTTGGTTGAGAAATGAAGTTGCTGCCAATCCTTCTCCGAATATGGAGGCAGAGGGTAGAGAAAACATGAGTCCTGCAGCAGCTGCTGTTGTCATGGCTTAACCACGTACTCGCTTGCTCCCTCCCTCCTATCTACACATGAAAACATGTTTGCGTCGTGAGTGTGAGTTAAACTGAACCCCTAAAAGGTTAGGCAACCTTGAGGTGGCCACGGGCGTCCCAAACATCCATTGTAGAGGTCATGATTCGAATCTCATTCTCATCAGTCATAATTTGACTCTCATCGGTTATAGTTAAAAAAAAACAAGAAAAAAGAAATGTTCTCATGGCGGGGCCATTGATTAAAAACAGTATAAAATATGAGAACAATTTACACATAATCTATCATTTTCTTTAAGTTTTACTATTCTGCTAGTGGTTGAAATTTTAAATTTATTATTCTGCGGAAAATTTTCAAAAGATGAATTTTCTGTTTTAAAATTTTCAAAATGGTTCTTTTTGAGTATGGTACCACACATTCACACACAACGCATCATACTTTCACATCCCGCTCTAAACCGTCCCGCAAGGATGAGCTGAACTGTCATTCCACTCATTGATCATAATCACAACTAACGTTGAGGAACTTCATTTCCCTCATACTAATTAGTTCCTCAACTTCCCTCATACTAATTCAAGCTTGACATTGAGGCAACCATCATGGAAGAAAGACTTGTCGCTTCCATGCCCTGCCAATCTTACCATGTCTGTATGGCCTTGAATGATAAGCTCATTTGTCAAATCCTTGCTCAAATTGTTGTTTTTTGAAGTGTTGTTTAAGATTGTGCTTGTTCTGGTGCAAGCAAAAAAAATTGATGCAGGGATGGAGGTAATTATTTGCATGCTATTTAGAAGATTAAGTGTTGATTTATGGACAAATCAACTAGGATTAAAACAACCAACAAAGCAATAAAGAGAACACATATGAAATCAATGGAGCTCCAGGGGAGGGGAGGCTCACAATCTGCACTATGAAGAAGAACATACAGACACAATCAATAACGATCCAAATCAAATAAAGGAATCGTAAAAAAAAACTAAGAAAGACAACAACCTCTTTCTTAGTCCCTCCTAAACGTTGAAAACTCAAGGTTCTTAATGTGAGTAATGTTGGAAATTGTTATTTACTAAGGTTTTAAAACAGTTGTTTGGGTCGACTTTGAGGCCATGTTTAAGTAGGACTCCAACATCGGTTTGGAGGTCTACTTGTGGTAACACTTTCTTAGCCATGTGGGTAGTAGCACCGTGAAAATTCCTCGTAAAAATAATTTTCGTGTGAATGCGAATTGTCGGACAAATGTGGCAATTTTTTTTTTATCAGTAAAGAAACTTTATTGATGTAAATGAATGAGTTATATCAAAGAGGAGAGAATCATGCAAAGCGCATTAAATTGAATCGAAGCAACCAACAAAGCTGAAAAAATAAGGATGTCGGACAAATATGATCATTGGTATAGATAAAAATTGTTAGGGATAATAAGGATGTTCCCAAGCCCACAGTGGACTTTGGGGAGTTCATGTACTCGTATTTATACAAGTGTGTGCTAAAGGGATGAGCTCTTGGATCATCCCAGATTTTTCAAGGAGGAAAAATCCTAGGCTCATTCAGACTCGTGCGCACGCACCGCACACTTGTCCTGTCGGTGGTGGCCGGAGCTCCCAAAATTAACTTTACTAGCATAATTAATATTCCAGAGAGTTTTCAATGCATATACTTAATCGTTTTCTTGAGAGAGATCAAATCCATGATCTGTACGGTTGGTTGTACGTAGTTACCAGGTGCGGTGCTACTATCTTGAGTGTTATTATAATTTATTTCTCCCCTTTGAGGCAACGTAATCACCTTAAAGATATCGTGTCCAAGTTTTATAATCCTTATCCGTTTTGTTGTTATGTTATTCTTTGTGAAGGCATATGTGATATGTATATTGATTTCAAGTTTCAATCAATACTAGACTATTTTAGGCTTTTAGCTATCAAGTAACCTGTTTCCAAAACCCCTCTAACCTTATCGTGCTTCACTCTGAAACCCAGCACAATTGGATAAATCTCTTCCCCTTTTTAAATAAGCTAATTAATTGATTGGCTTACAAGGAGCTTTTCAGGCTCAATTTGCACCAATAAATTGTAACACATTGCTCGATCCACATTGTTCGATCAATGCCACACGTCTTAATGTTGGAGATGTTTGCTTTCTTTAAATGAAACGATGTTGTCATGTTGACAAATACAGTCTAAGTTTAAATCATAAAATCAAAGTTCATTGTTGTAATCATAATTATGTACTCACAACAAAATTAAGGACAGTCATAATATTTAGGGATGGCAAAAAAAAATTACGTATCCCCACGAGACAGGGTTAATCTAGAAATTATAATTTGAATCTGGTATAATTATCTAATAAAAAAAAAAAAGAAATGTGGATAAGAACAATTTACAGATAATCCATTAGATCAATTTCAATTTTAAAATTTTTAAAATGATACTCTATAAATATGGAATGACATCTAACAAAATGGAATATTTTCACCCCTTAGTTTTCTCATTCACATTCCACTCAAAGATGAGCAAAACCACTATTCCTCTCATTGATCATAATCACCACTATGAGATCCAGGAGCTCCGTGTCCCTCGTAGTAATTCAAGTCCTTGTGACTCTAAATCTGCAGTATCATCATACACCTCGTTTCATAGGTTGGTGCCCTATTCGACGAGGAGACAACCATCGTGGAAGAAAGACTTGTCGCTTCCATGCCCTGAAGTCTCAACAAATCTTACCATGCGGGAAGACACCCTTTACGGCCTTGATCAGCATGCTCATTTCTCAAATCCTTGCTCGAGCTCGAGTTGTCATTCATGCTCGTGTTGGTTCAAGCAAAAGATTGATGCTGGAATGAAGCTTCTTTGCGCGCTATTTAGAAGATTAAGGAATATGATGTCGTATACACTCCAAACATATGATCAAGATTGTTGTAATTAGAATTGCATACTCACAACCAAATGACAATCATAGCATTTGCGCCCCACCGGGTGGTGGCGAGTTGTAGCTCTCACTCCTCTTTTTCCTCCAACTAATTGAACTTTGTTTGGGTCTTGAAAAATATTTCATATTTCCTCCACCGAATCTGGAGATTAGGTTAATAGAATTTTATCTTTCTGTTTCATATGCGCAAAATAGAAAAAATTGGAAAAAAAAACAAATTCAAATATTGTTTTTCACTCTCAATTGGTTCTTATCTGGAGAATCTCTTCTATTTTACGGGAAATTAGTTTCTCCCCGCCCCTAAATTAATTTTCCCCAAGAGAAAAATAGCAACACAAAAAATCAAATTATTTTTACCTTTCAACTTAATTATAAAATTATTATTTTTCATGATCCGATTTAATCTCACAAATTCCATTTTTTTCTTTTTTCCTTTTCTATTTTAATTATAATAATTATTTAAATAATTTTTTGCTAAATAATAAACATAATTATATTTTTTATAATTTCTGAAAAATATTTGATCTTAAAAAATATCTCAACTCCATTTGTATTCTACAATTGATTTTAAAAATCCAAAATAATGCTTTGAAAAATACAAAAAAGAAAAAAGAAAAAAAGAGGGAATAAAATAAGAAAAGGAGAGGGTACACCTCTTTACGAGTTTGAAATGATTACTGAAAGGTTTTGTTGTCTCCTAAAACGAACGAGACTTGAAACAAAGAAAAACGACTCTCATTTTTCAATGATCTCCTCCTCCTCTCAAAATCAAAAGCAGCAGCAGCAGGAGGAGGACAAATGTCCCCCAAAAAGAATAAATTCCTCAAGTACCTCTCCAGCGCACGCAGTTTGAGCTGCCGCTGCGGCCGATCGAAGCCTGCAGCGGAGGTCTATCAGCCATTATCAAAGCCCAATCCTCCACCACCAAAAAGAACCGCGATCATAATCTCATCTTCCGGCTCCGGCGACAGATTATCATTCCTAAGAGATGATGATAAGCATGAGGCAGAGAAGGAGGAGGACGACGACAGCACCTCCGCCATCACAATATTCTCTCGGAATAATGTGGAGACGTCATCGAATTGCTGCTCGGGAACGGATACTGGTCTAACCTGCTCGAAGACGGCGAGTCCAGGGTACCTGTGGAAGAAGAAGGTCGGGGAGAGCGTGGCCGTCGTCAAAGTGTCGGAGAATCCGTACCTCGATTTCCGACGGTCGATGCTGCAGATGATTTTGGAGAAGGAAATTTACTGTAAGGAGGCTCTGCAGGAGCTTCTCGCTCGCTTCCTCCAGCTCAACTCACCTTGCCATCACGATTCCATCATCAGAGCTTTCACCGATATCTGGAAGACCGTTATCTTTGCTCCTCCTTCGTCGGAGAAGACGGAATTCCGGTGAAACGTCTCACTCTGATAGATATTTTCAGATTTTTAATTCTGTTTCTTTTTCCAGCATGATGACAAGAGTCAGTTGAAACAGATACCAACAAAAAACAAAAAAAAAAAAAAAAAAAACAGAAGAAGAAAGGTTTTTCGATCAAAAAAGAAAAAAGAATAACTACTTTCACCTAAAAGGATGAATAAATACATTAAAAAAAAATTTGGCGATGATGAAAAATTGAAGAGATTTTTGGTTTATTTTGAGTTTTTTTGTTTGATTTTTCAGTTTTTTTTTTTTTTTTGAATTTCGTAATGATGTAGTTTATAGATTATCATATGATGTTTTTTTTTATGATACGTTGATATTTGGTTACTTTAATATAATATAGTTGTTGGATTCGTGATTTATTAAATATTCGATTTTTCATTTTGCGTATTGTTTATAACCTTTATTATTGTTGTTGTTGTATCTAGAAAACGTAAATCAACACCAAAGACTAAAGAACTAAGTTCGGTTGATCGGTCGGACGAAACGGTTGGTTGATTTGAGTCGAATCGGAAGAGAAATATCCAACTAACAATCCTATATATAATAATAAATACGTCAAAGATTATCTCAAAGTATGAATTCGAAAAGGCCTAATTCTTTAAGTAAGCAGGTGAAAGATCAAAACCTAGAGCTCTTAAGAAAGAGGAGATCGGGTATGGCAAACTAGGAAAGAAGGAAGGTAATAAATGCCTCCTGATTGGTAATTGGGTGTAGTGTATTTATAGTCACCAAGGGTAATTACGAAATGATCGATTTGCCATTGGCCAAGTAAAGCAGTCAGGTCGGGTGACACAGCCGGGTCAGGTGAAGTGGCTGAGTCGGGTGATTCCTGTCCCTTTGGTTCTCATGTCTTCTTGTTCACGCGTCTTGAGTGTATTTTTTAATACATCAATTATATGCTTTTATATTCTCATATATTATTACTCATTAACATAGATATTACATTGGATATGTATATTGGTTCTATCTATTATTATATTGTTAATATTATTGTTATATATATTTACTAGAGATAATCCGTGTCGTTGACATGTTAAATATTTTTATAGTTTCATTCTCTTATAAAAATAGTTCGCGTATGTTTAATAAAAAAAAATTATATCAACATTAAACTTGTTTTGATCTACATAAAAATTATAAATTTTGATTATAATATTTTTATATCAACATTAGATTTGATGTGTATATATGTATAAAAGAATAAAAGAAAAATGAATGGTTAAGATTTATAAAAAAATTGAATAGTTGAGTTTTATAAGAAGATAAGTTAATAGAGATATAAGATTTGAATTGAGTTTTGTTTTTTTATTATAGATTTTATTCTTTTTTTTTATTCCTCATTCCCATATAACAACCAGCCAATCACATTGTAAGATTATGCCAAGTAGGATAAATGTTTATCTCCTTTTATTATACTCATTAGGTTAGGGCAGTGCGTATTAGGTAGCTGACAACAAAACATTATATATAATTGTCGGATCTTATGTGCATGTATCATATGCATACGTATGACCGATCTCATCCGGTGAGAAGTGACCGTTGTTTTGAGTTTTATAAAAATAGAGAACGTCTTTGGTTTAATTTATTTTCTTTTCTTTCAATTTTTTGAAAAATTAGAAAAAAACAATAGCTTGATTTTATACTCAAAATGTTTAAAACATTTTTTTCTGTATTTTATATTTTGAAAATTTTGTACTAAAAACTGTTTTATATTTTGAGAAAACAAAAAATATGCATTTACTATATTTATAAATTACAAAAGAAAAAAACATAGAAAAATTGGGCCTAATTTTTTTTTTTTTAATCGGTAAAAAAAACTCCATTGATATAAATAAGATGATTACATCAATGAAATGAAGCTAGTACAAAACGTATCGAATTGATCCGAAATAACTTAACTAAGTTTGTCTTTAACGGAATAATTAATCATTTACGAGCACACACTCAAACCTGAAACAACCTAAAAATCACACCCAAAGATACACACCACGTACACTCGAAAGTGTCTAAAAAACCCTAACAATCGACGAGCACCAACAACTCAGCAGCGAACTCCTGCAAGATCAAATCAACAAATATAAGACCCACAGGGCCTTATCTTGTGTTTTTATGCAATAGACAAAAAAATGGTTTTAATTCTTTCTGAGCTACACGCAAGAATACTTGTCGATACAAGAAGAATATCATTCATCCTTGCTAGTGCTTCACGTAATTTCACCCAGAAATTCCACAAAAAGCCGAAGATAGAGTTTACAAATCCACTTTTTCCCAGCGATGAGCCAGAAACACGTAATTTCACCCAGAAATTCCACCACAAACAGCAAATCCACAAAATTACTTTTAGAAATTCAACTACCAACAGCAAACTTTATACATGAGTAGCTTATGTATCCCTTTGGAAGACAATCACCTGGATCCCATTTTCAGCCCCATCCACCGGAGTATATGAACCCAGAGAGTTGGTTCCAGGACATGGACAGATAACTAGAAATAGGTCCCTTCGGGAGGTTGAACAACCTTTCGGTTATGAGGGGCAGCCATCTCTTTTCTCAGTTGTGTGAGTATGTCTTCCATGGTGAAATCCCGCTGCCAATTAGCCAACATACCGAATTTCTTTGGCTCTATCTGTCATAATTGATAATAATCCGAGTCATAAAAAATTTCAATCCAACGCTATCACACAGATCAAACGATATTTTAACTGTTGGCAAAGCATAAGTAATGGAAGAATGGGGATAAGAAGACAAGCTACAAATTCATGCATTTAGTAAGTGTAAGTGGCAATGCTGGATTGTTTTGCTTGTTTCTGGATTGTGGTAGGAAGTTTATTCCCTCTCCGAGGATACGACACGGAATAAGCAAAATGAATTAAGGAATTACCAGTCCAGTCTCGTGATTTACACAGGTCATATTGATCCGTGTGTGGAAGCGGACACTTGGAGGTTTTTCTGGATAGTCTTTATCACAGAAAAGCTTCAGCTGATAAATGCGGCCCTCATGCACACTCTGGAAACAACAAATGAAGTTAGGTGTTGATGTTGCTCCAAGGAAAAATTAAGGGCGAATGCATTGCTCAAGAAGCTGCTGACATAACAGAGCCAAAAGAAGTCATTCAGGTTTTATGATAGATGAATGTAGGTTTACTTTTGCTCCACCAGTTAAACACTTAGCTCGGTCATCTGTCTTAATCGAGAATAAACCAGATGGATTCAAACTGTTCATTATATGATGTCTCACTGCATAAAATGTGATGCAACATCCATGTGATATAATCAAATCAAGGAACCAGAATTTACACGTGTTCTTTTAGCATGTTTCACAAAATCGAATAAAAAAAAGATTAAAAAAAAACAGAGAAAAGGCTCATCACAAGATTTTCATTAATCATTCCAAAGCTTCTGAATCAGGAGTTTACTTCTCATCTTCATCGACAAAAGTGAAATCAACAACACAATAATAGAACAAAACATGAAAACTTAAATAAACACTCAACACATCGCCCGCCCACTATAGGCTACTTGATTAACAAACTTCCTTGACAGCTTGTACTGGACATCTAGGACTGTAAGAGACAGCAATTAAAAACATCACATCTTATATACTAGCATTATACCCGTGCGTTCGGCACGATAAACAATCCACCACTTAAATTACTTAAAAAAATATATTTTTTTCTCTATTTTTTCTCCATCTCTCTCTTCCCTCTCCCTCTCCCTCTTTTTTCTTCATCTCTCTCTCCCTCTCCCTCTCTCTTTCAAGTGGGTTCTCACTCTTCAAAATATCTCTCTTACAACTTATCTCTATTTCAAAATCTTCATCTAATGTAATATTAATATCTAAAACAATGTCTGCAACAATGTACTAGTATGAGAGACAATGGCCAAAAAATGGATGGTAGCGATGTATGTAGTTAGGGGTGTAAACGAGTCGAGCCGAGTATTTCTATACTTGAGCTTGGCTCGTTTAACTTCTAACGAGCTCGAGATCGATGAGCTCATAGAGACCAGGCTCGAGCTCAACCTCGTTAAAAAAACTCGAGTTTGGCTCGATAGGCTCGTTCAAGCTCAAATTTCAAATTAAATTTTTATTTATTTTTAAATTTAAAATATTTGAAAAAAAAATTAAATACTTAAATACTTAAATATTACTATATAATTATATAAAATTATAAAAATACAAAAGTTCGGGAGGCTCGTTAGGCTCGCGAGCCCAAATACTCCAAGCTCGAGCTCTGCTCGTGGACTACTCGAGTAGTTCGAGCTCGACACAAAATGAGTTTTTTGAGCTATTTTTCAACCGATTTCGAGTTGTATAGTATTATTTACACGACTGTAGTGACTATAGGGGAAGGTTTTTCTTGTTTCATGTTCAAATTCCTTTATGTTATGATGTGTGTTATGTGTTATGCTAGCTAAAGGGTAATTTGATACTTTTGTGTATTGTAGCATATAAGAGTTTAACTCTTAATGAATAAAATAACTTCCATTTTTCTCTCATTGTCTTTTGTAACATGGTATCAGAGCCAATGAATATTCAAGTAAATCAACGTGCACCAATGGGCATGATTAACAATCAGCCAGCCATCGAAACACATCAACAATAGTGTCAAATCGGTCATCCAAACAAATAATCACATAAAGAGACAACTAATCAACTTCATACTTCAAAAACATTGAGAAAGAGAACAAATCAGGAGGTATAATAAGAGGAAAACATGATCAGGAGACCGAGAGCATCAAACTGCCTGGAGGAAGTCCTGCCGGCGTGTGGGCGGCGCTGGAGCCGAGAGTGGCGGTGCGTGGACGACCTGTCGGAGAGGCGGCTAGTGCTAGTGGCGGCGACTCGAGGTTCTCAGTCGTCCTATGTGGTTGGATCGATGAAATGGTAAGTGGTTTGGAGTAGATCTAGAAAAGAAGGGGAGGAGGTGGTGGTGAGTTTCGGTTACAACATTGGAAGGTGAGCTGGTGGCCACCGATTCATGGGCTTATGCTGGAGGGCGTCACCGGGGTTGGGTAGGACGGTGGGCGAGCGGCGGTCGACGGCGGTGGGGTGTTTGGGTTTTAGGGTTTTGTATTTTTCTTTAGGTTTTAGGGCTCTGATACCATGTTATAAGAGACGATGAGAGAAAAATGGAAGTTACCTCATTCATTAAGGGTTACAGCATTGGATGCTTCTCTTTCCGCTTAGTGGCGTTGGTTTCGGTTTGGGACATTGTCTTAAGTAGTTCATTATTTTTTGAATATTTTCCAATTGTTCATAAAATCGAATCAAAAAAAAAGAATAAAAGAAA
>JAOWBR010174243.1:0-11173 GCA_028571145.1 Dionaea muscipula
GTGCTATTTGTGTTCATTTAGAGGTGTGTAGAGTTTATGATTTTAAATTGTAGTATGTAGAATTTAGGAATTCAGAGTTTAGAATTTAGGATTTTATATAAATTTGTACGATTTTTTTTCAAAAAAAAATTAAAAAAATAAAATAAAATTATAACATAAAAATAAATAAAATTATAAGTTTAAAAAATGAAAATAAAAGAAAAAAATGAAAAGGGATATAATAGGACGAGAGAAGGGGCCACTAATTAGGAGATAAACTAATTAGGGAGGGAAAAAACAGCCTCTTTCTCATTTTCCATTAGAAAATTACGGTCTCCAATCTGGTGGCAAGTGCCTCCGTTAGTAAAATTCGCGTATTTTTAAAATGACATATTATATATCCGTATAATATGCGTTTAATACGCGTTTTTTACATAATTTGTATACTAATTCAATCTACCCGTATTATTCCTGAATTTGTTAACAAAGGCAAGTGCGACCTTGATTTCCATGGATTGAAATCAAAAGACTGAAAATCGAAATCAAAATAGTTTGATTTCTAGTCTACTCAAGGTCGAACCATAGAGAAATCAAAATAAAATCGTAAACCCAAGGAACAGTAGACTAGAAATCGCGAATTTGGACTCAAGGTCGAACCATGGATTGAAATCGCAAACTCGAACCGTGACCTAACCATGGAATTCCGAGCTCAATTGAAGATGAACACATCTTCGAAAATGAAGATGAGATCCATCCTTGAAGGCTAAAGTTGCCTGGTCCGAGATTTGTTTTCTGAAGGCTTGTGGAGGATTGGGTCTCTCATCCTTGGAGTCATGGAACTTGGCTATCCTTGCTAAACTGTTGTGAACTATTCAGATGAAAGAGGATAGACTTTGGATTCGCTGAATTGTCGCTTTCTACTTGAAGGGGAATATAATTTGGGAGGTGGACGTTGGGAAGGGGTCGTGGGGATGGAGGAACTTTTTGCGCGTCCGGAATGCGATCCTTGACTTTGTGGAGATTAGGGGGGGTCAGTTGGGTGGAAATCTAGGGAGTGATTTAGCCCGAGGATGGTATATAGATACTTGAGACCGCCCCCGGCCCCAGTGCCTTGGTGGCATTGGGTTTGGTCTAATGCTATCCAACTTAGGAACAATTTCTTGCTTTGGATTGTCTCTAAAAGAAGATTGAGCACAAGGGATAGGCTCATAAAGTTTGGGTGTGCCACGGATGAGGTGTGTGTAGTAATTAAGCAGGGGAGACGCACGAGCACTTGTTCTGCAGCTGCAGCTATTCATAGGATGTGCTGAGGGGAGTTCTTAGTCTGATCAGATTGAGGTCAAGTTCATTTGACTGGGACTACTTAGTGGACTGTGTGGTTAATGTCTCCAGAAGGAAAACTCAGCTTGCTCGAAGAAGGAATCAACTGTTTACAGCAACAAAATGTTAGGATCTTCAAACTTATTATTGTTCTCCCAGGTGAGCTTGTGGGCACGATTTTGAGCTGGTGCTGATCCTTGCCTTGGACGAGGTTCTCCCTGAGCTTGTGGGCACGATTTTTTTTATTATCCCCTTTCTTGGGTCTCTATAAATAGGAGTTATTGGTTGTTTCAGAAGGGACACTCATTGCCTCCTCTTCAAGGTTGATTGGTATCAGAGCTTGTTAAGTAATTACCTCTAGCACAATTTTATATAGACATCACAATTTTATATAGACATTGCAATAGAGATTATTTTGGTGATCTATGCAATTATGTATACAAGATCACTCATATTCATATATTCTTATTTCTTAATAATCAGGATCTTCCATTATTATTTCCTTTTAACATTCCCCTTGAGCTTGAGTACATAAATGATAAATCCATGAAAGAACTTGAAATTTAATATGCCACGATCTTCACTTCATGCCAAAACACCAAGGACCAGAAACAAGAAGCAAAATCTACTAACCTGGATCCATTGAGAAGAAGATGGTGAAGTGGACGACGATCGATCACCAAAACCTGAAGGATCGATTGGATCTTTGGTCTTCCAAACCTTAAATCTCCTCTGTTTCCTTCTTTTCTCTCTCTGATGGGGGAGAGGGAAATAACGTAGGAAGAAATAAGAATGGGGGCCAATAACCAACTTTATAACATATATATAGGGGGGTGACGGGCTCCCATAATACCCAAAACGCCCCTCTATGAACCGATTTCTACACTTTAATAATAATAATCCACATCAAACTTTAAGTTGTCCATAGGCTATACACAAATACATATATATATAATGTACATGTACAAAAATTGATCACTTTAGATAGCCCATTAAATATTGAATAACTAATATAGTTGACATAAATAATATGTTGCCCACTTTATATTATAAGGAAATAAATATTTCCTTACAATCCATATCTCCCAACTTGCCAAGGTGGGGCCGAAATGTAGGTGCCGGCAATAATTTATCTCCCCTTTACCTTCTCTTTTAATATTTTCCAAACAAGATTAAATTATTAACCTTCATCTATTACCATTAAATTTATGTATTTTCAAATAAAATAAAATTTACTCACATCATTTTAATCCAAACAGACCCTAGAATTCATAATTTCTTTGCGCACACTCCCCTGATATCGTGCACAACCGATAAAGTAGTTAACTTCCGTATATTTTGAATTGACACAGAAGTTAACTTCTGTTTTTTCAGAATTAATTTTCACATCTATTATATTTTACTCAACACCAAATTTAATTTTTAGTTTGATTTTGAAAAAATAGAAGTTAACGTTCGTTTTGATGGGATGTGCGTGACGTGTGTGCGCGCAAAGTAGGTGTCATAACATTAAAAAGTTGTCCCAAAAAAAAATATTATTGGATATTTTTTTGATAACTCGGATATTCGGATCAGCGTACCTGTACCTCGACTAAATTATTATTGTTGGATATTAAGTGGCGATTAGAGAAGTAAAATTACTAGTGTCACTATAAAGATAATTCATGTCATCACTTTACAGGTGGATCTTATTCGATCAACCAGATCGAATCATTTGATAAAATACATCGAACTTTTTGATCTTACCGAATCATTAGATCAGCTTGATCGAATAAAACCCACCTGTAAATTGACGGCGTGAGTTATTCACGTGGTGCAAATAGAAATTTGAGCCCAAGAATGTTGATTCGCAAATTCGCAAGCCATGACGAGAAAGAAAGAGTAAAGCCATCGACCACGCCGATCTCGACCGCCCCTATTTAAAAGCACGTGTCCGTTTACTGTCCCCCAGCAGCTCCACCACCGCGTCGGCGTCTCCACTTCCCTTTCTCTCTCTCTGTCTTTCTCCCCTCCTCCCAAAACCGCCGTCTCAGTCGGCCTACTCAGCTACTCCGAGCTCCGGCGAACAGGTATTGATCTTCACTCTCTTTGTCTGATCTACACGGTTTTTCCTTCTCTTCCATGCTGTTTCCATGTTCTCGATTCTTCTGATCTTGATCGAAATTCATGAACAATCTACAGTTTGCAGATGATGTTGAATCTGTTCTAATGGTGATCTTTGATGATTTAATGGATTTGTTATTTTGTGGTGAATATGATTGAAATTCCTTTTTGTTTGTTGGTGTTTGGAGGAATGATGCTGGGAATTGTGCGGCGAAAAGTTGTCCGTGATGCTTCTTCAGCTACCGTGAGTCTCTGCGGCTTTTCTCTGATTGATTGCTGTATTTGTGGATATTGCTTTGTATAATTGTCTTTGTTTTGCATTTAGTTGATTTGTGTTGTGAATATTGTTTAACATGGATTTCATCGGTCTTTGTCGCAGCTTTTAGGGTTTTCTTTGCGGAGGGCAGGATCATCAGCTTCAGCAGTGTCCCATGGGTATGCCACCTCAGCAAAAGAGGTATGCGATGAAACTATTTGTAGTAGTAATCTATGTCCATATTCTGCGTAGACAAAAAACTTGATTGAGGTGCACATTGTGAATTTGTGACTGCTTAGCATCAAGGGTCGCTGGTGGTTCGGCCATTGTTCAGAAGATGGTCGCATTTCTACTTGTTCCCCAAGTCCATATTAGTTATTGATCAAATTAAGGAGACTTCAGTGGTCTGTTAAACTACTGAAACATTTGATTGCTTAGGTATCAAACAAGTGAGGTTACATTTGGAATAATGTGGAGACTTTGACTGAACCTAGCTAAAAATTAATGGTCAGCAAAACAATGAAAAAACTGGCGCTCAAAATCTGTGTGAGCGAGGCCATAGCTGGAAAGGTTTTTCTCTCTGAAAATGTTATCCGCTTTGTCCCTTTCTTTGGTTAGAAAGATTCCCACATACTTCGAATCCTCGTCTATTTAAGAATAATTAGTTTCTTCTAGATCTCGTGTAGTTGCATCCATCATGGCACCTGTGTCAATCATTGGTCCTCATGTAACCTGAAGATTGTAGCTCATATTTGACATCTGCCTCTTTCACATTGCAGCTGATTATATTATCTAATTATTGTTCTTTACGTACTATTACTGGTAATATAGGGTTAACATTTTTAAATTGTATTCTTTTGTTTCCTAAAGTGGAGTTGCTGATTTATTCACAAGCCCACTTCATGATTTCCCTTAATAGATTCCCTACTTACATTAGTTGCAATTGGTGTACAGGCTTTACTTCTTGGAAAAGTGCCAAGGCTTATGAGGGATTTCAGCTGTCATGCTTATGCCTGTAAGTATTCATTGTAGAGTATCATAAGCTTGATGTCTGATCAGTTTACCCTTTCATCCCAGTGAATGGCCTTTTGCCTTTATTACTTTAATTTATGTATTAACAGGTCAAGCATCAAGTGCAGTGTCCACAAGGTATGCATTCTCTCTCCACTGCTATTATTATTATTATTATTTTTTTTTTCTGATGCATATGCTTAAAGTTGATTATCAGTAGCATATTTTTACTCGTTCTAGTTTACAGGATGGATGTGTCATGTCTAAAAATGGGTTCCCCCAACCATAAAGTGAATAGGTGCTATTCTTCAGAGAGTGGTGCGATATCCTTGTGACTCTTCTATAATTTCTCCTGCTAGATTTATTATGTTTAATTCAAGAGCGTTGATGTTGTTGCAGGGGACACAATAGAAGCTGTTGTTCCCTTCATGGGAGAATCAATTACTGACGGCACTCTGGCCACATTCTTGAAGCGTATGCAGTGTTCAATCTGGCTTGCTACATTTGTTTTGAATGTTTCAGTTTGTTAACTTGTCTCATGAATGCATGTTAAGACTATTTAGTCCTTGTTCTCTTTGGTGACCCCTATTAAAATGGTACAGAGCCTGGTGACCATGTGGAAGTTGACGAGCCAATTGCTCAGATTGAAACTGATAAGGTACCATCTCCATACTGGCCAAATGCTATTGACTGATACTGTGATCTACGGCTGCATGTTACTAATTTGAAATACTCCATTTAGGTTACTATAGATGTCGTCAGTCCTGAAGCTGGTGTCATCCAAAAGGTAGTATGAAACTTTATTAAACTGCACAATTATATGCTCCTCTGATATTTTCAAGGGCCAATTACGTTTATGATTATGTTAGTTTGTGGCCAAAGAAGGTGATACTGTGGAGCCAGGTTTTAAAATAGCAATCATTTCAAAATCTGAAAGCATTGCACATGTCGGTCCATCAGAACCGACTAGCAAAGCTGCTCCAGTGAAGACAGAGAAGGCAGAGGAAGAAAAGCCTAAAGAAGAAGCTCCTCTTAAAGAGAAGGCCCGAGTTGAAGCACCTCCTTCCAAAGAGAAACCTAAAGCTCCCTCCGCAACACCTTTTAAGCACTCACCCTCCGAACCTCAGCTGCCTCCGAAGGAGAGAGAAAGAAGAGTGAGTAATCACTACATTGGTGACAACACATTCATATGATTCAAATTAAGTGAGCATATATTTATTTTCACTTTTCTAATGTAATGTTATGGTTCTCGTCATGCTTTTAGGTTCCGATGACAAGACTAAGAAAAAGAGTGGCTACACGCTTGAAAGACTCTCAAAACACCTTTGCCATGCTAACTACTTTCAATGAAGTAGATATGTAAGTTTTCTGTACAATTCAGTCCTAATGGTTGTGGACAAGAAAGAAATTTGGTGTTCTAGATAATTAGTTGACAGTAGTTTCCTTTGGAATTCTTGTCATTTATTTATCTTGAGTGACTTGTACAAATAGGGTTGATGATCTCTCTATTAAAGGATCTTTTTAAAACAGTGTGAACTTGAATTTGACTAATTGCTTTGTCTGGAAAGTAATATTGTTTATATATAATTAAATAGTGAACGGTTCTTTAGTCGAGTTGTTGATAGGAAAGAATGTTGCTTGGAAAAAAATGGTTTCTCCTCCTTTAGAATGCCTAGGGTTGAGTTTATACAAATGTCATATGTCTAGATTGACAGATTACATTTTCATTTCTATAGGGACAATAATTTCTTAAAAATGAAAGAGTGGAGTATAATAGAACAAAATCTGCTTTTCTGCAACTGAGCTGAATCCATTATCAAGCACGTCTATGTGGTGGAGTATCAATATTGTCAAGAGCGCAAGTATACAGCGTGTGGCATGTTCAATCTTTGTGCATGACCTCTTGAATTAGATCCCCTTTTCTTCTCCATGGGAGCTTCATGTAATTGCATGAAAATGCTTGTCGATATTTGAAGATGGCTTAACTGCTCTCTCCTGGTGAATTCTCAGGACTAACTTGATGAAGCTACGGTCAGATTATAAAGATGCCTTTGTTGAGAAGCATGGGGTGAAGCTGGGATTCATGTCAGGTTTTGTTAAAGTAAGTTCTTTGTGGCTGGGTTTCATCCAGAACTACTCTTCAATCTATGGTGGATGGAAGTGCATATTGATTAGTATCTAAAATTCCTTTTATTTTAGGCTGCAGTGAGTGCACTCCAGAGTCAGCCAGTTGTTAATGCTGTCATTGATGGGGATGACATCATATATAGGGATTACGTAGATATCAGTATTGCCGTTGGTACCCCAAAGGTCCGTCACTTATCTGACACCCTTCACTGCTTTATATACTTGTTGACTTTTGCATATGGCTTGGGTGATGTGTAATGCTGCTGTTATCAAATTCACTGGCACTGTTTCTGAAAATAATAATAAAAAAAACATAAGGCAATCTCTTCCGAAAAAAGCACTTCGGAGAAGAAAATCCTGGAAACAAAATGGAGAAATTGGAAAAAGGAGATTAGTAATCTGTTCTGACCTGTGAAAGGTAGTTGGGCAGATGCATTTTTGGAGGGATATTTTATTAATGCCAGGCAATGTTTTATTACAGAACTCTTACGAGTCATGAAATGTAACTGAGATAACATGCTGCTTTTTTATTATTCAGCAGCTCATCTCTTTGTCTTGGAGTAGGGTGGCAATGCTTGCAGGCCAATGAGTGTCAAAATGATCGAAACCAGCTTGGGTTAGATGAATCAATTGAAATGCCACTGACACTTATATTCCTTCGGTGATTCCATGTTTAGGGGCAGTTACACTGCCCATAATCAGAACTTATGTTGATAATATGACTATAATGCTTCATGGTTGGCCATCATGGTAAGTAAATATCTCTTTGCGCCACTCACAAGTAAAGAACTCTATTGGTTGGCCAACAATCAAGGTGGCAAACCAATGGCTATGTAGGAAGGCTGTCACTGGAATTGGACAGCAGTTAGAAGAAGGTATGGCTTGAGTCAAATGCCAAGGAAGCTCTAAGGCATATTGCTTACACAGGCACATTGTCACGTCCCTTTGGCTATTTAGTCGAGGACATTCAGGTTGTGCTAGATGGTGATTGGTTTTGAAATATCTCTCATGTACTTCAAGAGGATAGTAGACTTATATTTAATATCAATTCCTCCCTAACCACCGATGTGGGATTGAGGTTATTACACTCTCCTCCACTTAAAGCGCTGACGTCTTCGTTAAACCCAATCAAACATAAATCAGTTGACATCCATATCCAAAGATTATCCAACCATGTGACACCTTGCTCTACTACACTAAAGCCCATCATGGCCGGTTTGCTCTGATAACACATATCACGTCCCGGCCTGAGAGTCCTACCAACCACACATAATCGGATCCACTATCCTCTCAGGATTGAAAATGTTAAGCGTTGTTAATAAGGATAGAACCCATTAAGTTTATATTTAATATCAATCTCTTCCCAATCACCGATGTGGGATTGAGGGTATCATAAGAAGTGTTGTGGTTATTTTGTAACTTCACAAATACTACTTTTGCTATGGATAAGGTTCCTTGTTAATAGTCTCAGTCACAAAAAAAAAAACCTAAAACAAAAGAAAAAATAGAAAAAGAGCAAATGTCCTTAGCTACATCCCTTTTTACTGGCATCTAATAGGTCCTGACTCTGATAGGCATTCTACTTAAACCTCCAACATGTCTGTACCTTATCATTCCACTGTTCATTTGTTGGAAGTGGATGCTACATTTTTCCACTTCAAATCTCATCCTTCCCTGTAAGCCTGGTTCATCATCATACTTGTCCATTCTTAGCATCATCTTTAGGACTTTTCATATCTTGTGTGATAAGAGGTGATAAAAGTTATTCCAGGTCTAGTCAACTTTGTTTGGTATTTTTCCCTACCCTGATTCACAAACAATGATGTTGACCAAACCAAAATGTCCTGTTAGATCTAGATCTAGTTCTCCAGATCATCAACGGCTGAAGGAACTCTGTCCAACATATGCCATATCAGTGTCATAGGCAGAGTGCATATCTTTTCAACTAAATCAATTCAGGCCAACTCTCCTCGAATGCATCTCATTTTTACTCTACCAGTGCATGAGTTTGATCTATGATTCAGAATTCAGATGGTTCTACCACCTATAATTTCATTTTCTTTGTTATATGAGTGTACCTGATAATAATGCAATTGCATATCAGTATTTGAATAAGATACTTCTTTTAATCAGTGAATCACTTGCATCTATCTTGCATTATCTTTTGGTAACATATATGTCTAACACATGGGGTTAATAAAGTTTTAGATTTGAGAAAATCAAGGTTTGGCTTGTCTAGTCTAGCTGATATATTGTGTTCTTTTTCTTCTAGGGTCTTGTGGTTCCTGTTGTCCGTGGTGCCGGTAAAATGAACTTTGCTGAAATAGAGAAAGAAATCAATGCCCTTGCAAAGAAGGCAAATGATGGAACCATATCAATTGATGAGATGGCTGGGGGCACGTTCACAATATCCAATGGTGGTGTCTATGGAAGCCTATTGAGCACCCCAATCATCAACCCGCCACAGGTAATATGCATTTTCATGTCTGACAACAAGAATTTTTAATTTCTTCTCATTGGCAACATAATTTATATCAGCCATTGACCTACAGATAAATGCATACATGTACTCTTGATGCATGTAATATTTGTTGAATGGCTGTTTACTGGTACATTGTGCCGGACATTTCTCATGCCAAAAGCATCCTCTTAGGCCCTACCAATTTTTTTCAGGATCTCACCTTGGGCCTGCTGATTTGCCTAGCATTTTCTTTTTTTCCTCCTGCCCTCTGGGGATGCTTATAATGTTGTTATTAGTATAGTATAAATACCATGACCCAGCTGTTTCATGTGATATCAATGATTGTTCTTGAATTTCGGGCATTCATTCATTCGTTTTCATTCGTTTGTGTGTGTCACGATTCGATTTTTCTTACCCAACCGTGCGACGGATCCACTCTAAGATCTCAATCTTTCTCTCTCGGATTCTCACTTAGAAGAATGATTATTTATCGTTGTCAAGTTAGTGAATCACCCAAACATCTGTAATGATCGCTAATTGTGAAAAGGAATGCTCCACAATAAGTAGGCAACGTTGTATGTAAGAAGTGAGCATTCCAATTGATAATTAACGATCATCACAGGTGTTTGTGTGATTTACTAACTTGCCAATGACAAACAATCATTCTCGTAAGTGAGAATCGAGAGAAAGAGAAACTGAGATCTTAGAGTGAGTCCGCTGCAAAGTTGGATGAGGAAAACCGGATTGTGATAACGTGCATGTACACATGCATGCACTGCCAGGGACGGATTATATGGAATAAATCTAAGAATAATGAGGAAGAGGTCAAATATCAGTTAGTTGTCCACTTTAGTATCTGAAAAACGCATCCTTTCCAAGTCAACAATTGAGAAGTACATCTACGATTGAATTTGAATCAAGCTCCCGTAGGATTTTGTACGGCTTTACTTGAGTAGGTAAGTTACAGACAAAATGCTACAATGGATGGAATCATATTCCCTTTCCATTTAAAACAAATAAAGAGAAGGGAAGTACTATACTCCATAATGTGGGAGTATTCCTCAAAATACTTCTTATTACCATTTTTCTTTTCTTGTATTTTTTTTTTAGCCTTTTTCCTTCATCTTTCTCTCATGCTTTCCGTTTGTCTGTTGGGAAACCTTTGATCTCGATCAATCATGTCATATATTTCAGGAGCTAGATTTCATTGGTACACAGCGAAGTTATTTTTCTCGATTTTGTGTTGGTACTTCCCACTCATAAGGTCTAACTGACAATATTTTTCCATAAACTATTGGCAGTCGGCTATCCTGGGTATGCACTCGATTGTGAGCCGTCCTATGGTGGTCGGAGGTCAGGTCGTGCCAAGGCCGATGATGTACATCGCTCTAACTTATGACCATCGGCTCATTGATGGAAGAGAGGCTGTTTTCTTCTTGCGCCGGATCAAGGATGTCGTGGAAGATCCTAGGAGGCTGCTTCTCGACGTCTGAGAACAACGGTAAGCAAAAACCTTCTGGTTACATAATTGCTACCATATTCTGCTGGATAAGAACAAATAAAGTTTAAGAAATTGTGATTACTTCAAATTCTATAGTAGTTTCTTTGTTGTGTACCCCACCAGTCCGATTTCAACGTGACAACCAAGTCCGCTAATTTTGACTGTTTTGTTTCATGAAGGATAGGGGTGTAAATGAGTCGATCCGAACCGAATATCTTTATAAACGAGCTATAAGTTTGTTTAATTTTAACGAGTTCGAGCTCGAGCTCGAGCTGGATCTCGAGCTTAACGAGCTCATATAGACAATGTTAGAGTTCGGTTCGATAGACCCGACAATCACTATATCGAGCTCAAACTCGGATTTTAATGCAGTTTTTTTTATTTATTTTTACTTTTTATAATATTTTGATAAAAT
>JAOWBR010174254.1:0-11173 GCA_028571145.1 Dionaea muscipula
CTTCTTTTATTCTCCTTTTCTTTTCTTGTCTATGAAAAATTGAGTACGAGACGATGATTATTCATTCATCTCCTTTCCTTTTCCTGTATCGGGGTATCGGGATTTCGAGTGCACACCCGATACGAATCTCACACCCGCATCTGATACGAATTGTGTCGACACGGGTACTTCTTCAAAAATGACAGATCCGAGTAACATAGCATAATTGTGTTGCTTTCTAAAACCCTCTATTTAGGGATGGCAACGGAGGCGAGATGGGGAAAATTTTTAAGGATGGGTAAGGGGATGGGGTCAGTTTCTGAATCCGTGATAGGATGGGTATCAGGGCGAGGATAGGGGCCTAATCCCAATCCTTGCCCCCATCCCAACGCCTATTGCCCAATTGTCGCTTCCTTACGTTTATGGTTTGACCTTTTTAGTGTTAGCTTTTTATATACCAAAACTCAACTACTAAGAGTAAAATGGGTAGGTCATACCATAAAACCCTATATAGTACTCAATTGGAGTATTCTGTTTGCTCGTCTCCCTTTCCCCACGCAACATATCTGCAATTTTTGCTGCATAATTGTGTTGGTGCATAATTGTGCTGCTTCCTCAAGCCCACTATCTTCTTCTCTTCAACTATAATGCTTCATCAGTTTACTCCCAAGTTTGAAAATTTGGAGAAAGTTAGCTACTTGTTATATGTTAAACAAGCTAATCTAATGGTAATTCTATGCTAGTGGTTGTGCCGATGGAATCTGTTTATGGTGCTTCAATTTTGCTTATTATGTCGGTACTATACCATTATTAGCAAAATAGAGGTTTGCAATTTCAGATTGTTTTTTCAAACTTTCAAGTTTTTGGTAGATGAGAAGACGATGAACGCTGGAACGGAGATTCCCTGATGGGGATTGGGATGGGGATGAACAAAAATGCCCGCTCAGGGATGGGGAATATATTTCGCACATATATAAAGATGAGTACTGGCAAGAGCAAGTGTATAACACCCATTTAACCATGACACATCATATTTTATCATTTTTTATGTTGAACATGTATATGAAATTCACTTTCTTCAAGTTGTTTCTAGCAACAGTACTAAGAGGTACAATTTCTTTGTTCGGTTGATCAGCTGAAATTTATGTCTTGGTTATGTTTCTCAAACTTTTTATGGCCTCGATAGAAAATTTTAAATGCTTATGCCTTCGAAAATTTGTGAACAGTTTATGCCTCAAACTGAAAATTCAAGACCGCCGAAAAAAAAAATTAAAAAGTCCCCTTCAGCATGGAATTCATAATCTTTATGCAGAAGATGTGTATCAGAACAGCACTCTTTGTAAAGGTAATTTACATTAAGGTACAAATAATGATTTAAAAATTCGCAAGTACCTTTATTTGAAGTTAAATAATCAAAAAATGGTGTATGCATACTCAGGATTTTTTACATGTTTTGTCACTGGCATTTATCAATTACCCAAGATACCATCAGGGTGATGGATTTCAAACTACAAGGCATATGGATTATCGCAATACAATACCGACCAACATAGAGGAGATTGGTGGCTTCATTTCCCATGTAGCCGACCCACCTAGTGGGATAAAGACTTGATTTGTTGGTTGCAGTGCCACCCATAACAAGGATTACTTGGAATACTACAAAAGTGTCCTAAGATGGCGATGCGGAATACCTGGAATACTAAGAGAATGACTGAAAACTTTGGCACGTCCAAAAAGATCCCAGACTCGTAAGTTGTCATCAGAGTGGAGCACAAAAACAAGCTTCTTCTTCTGCACAACAGATAGTACCACATCCTTCACAGATCCTACTCCCCTTCCCCTGCAACCAGTTCCAACATGATACGAGAACACTATATATGAAGCTACAAATGGAGCATGAAAGCAATGTAATAAATTGATCAATTAGCATCCAAAGCAGCACAAAGAACAACAGCTCTCTAGTCTTTCAATACCTAAAACTTTATAAAGGTCAACCACCATACCTCATTAAAAAATAAATAAATAAAGCTAGATGCATGGTCTTCACTGCTAAAAAAAACCACCAAAATTAAGTGAACTACTCAATATCAAATTTAGCTTCGTCTGTAAACGTAGGTCATGGATTTAAGATGAAATTTCACTCCATCATGTATCATGCCTTCATCGGTCTTACTCACCTATTGGCATTTATGATACACCATGTCATACTTAGTTTCATTCTTCATTGTTCTTGCAAACCAATTTTGAATTCAATTCCTCATACTGCATCCTCCTCTCATATACACAAGAACACCTCTCTCTTCACATGATCATACAACCTTATTTTAACCATGTTTCTCTCCTATTGTCTTGTATAGGTATAGGTATATCTCATTCCAACCATCCCTCTCGAAATATATTTTTAGACCTTATAGTTTCTTAATCTTGTAGATTTTCCACAGATCCACCTCCACCTCTTCATCTCCATGGCAACCACTTTTATGCATGTTAGGCACTTATCATCACTGCTAAATACTCTACTTGCTCCACGCAGGATTGTTCGTTGGAGGATTAAAAAGTACATCGATACCAAACAATGGTCTAGAAGCAATCTTCCAGTCGCATCGACCAAAGTTTGGTCCTATTAGTGAGAGTGCCAAGTATCCACAAACCATTTTGTACTGTCAAGTCAAGTTAGTCCAAGAACTTTGTTTTGGTAGAACTTCTATTCCCAAAGGGGTCTTGATTTTCTAAAGCAAAACTAAAAAAAAAACAAAGAGGTTGGCACAACACCTCCCTTTTTAGGCATGTGCCTTTAACGCCCAAGCAGCACCTCTCTAAACTAGCCTTGCCTTAGGAAGGGTGCCCGGTACCTAGGTGTGTCTAAGAATGCCCAGGCACATTTCAGGCCTCACAAGGGCCAGCGCACTTTGTTAATCATGTGTTATAGGCTGAGCAATTTGTTACGTCCTCTATATTCTTATTTTGCTTTGTTGTCGTCATCTTCATCATTATCTATACCTTTCCCACAACATGGGATCGGGCACATGCAATCTTCTTTTCAGTTTACATGATATAGAGTATCGGCTTTGGTAAGTTACAACATCTCAATGGTAAGTTACATCTCAAGGCCATTTCTAATCACTCATTTGATAAGGGTGAAATTTGCATGTTTATGCGGCATGGTTTGGCTATGGTTTTAAAAGGTTTTAACGTTTTCAAGTGCTTTTTAGTGCAATCTCGTTGTCAGTTAAGTGAATGTGTTTGGTGTATGTTTTGCAGGTAAATGGCTATTTTGGATGTGTTTGGTTGCTTTAATCATAACTTCTTCATTCGGAGTCGGTTTGAGGTGATTTCGGTGGCAATGGTAAGATGAGATTGTGTATGGCAACTTTCATATACGGAGCGTGGCTTAATTTGGACGGGTGCAGCTTGGAAATGATGCACGACCATGCTTGTTGACCAGTGCCTGGCACGGCCAAGCAAGGAAGGGTCGTGCCCGTAGACATGGCCGTGCTTTGTGCAGACGGGCTGACCTACTTCATGTTTATAAAAGCTGCGTAAAAATAAGATAGGAGGATAACCAGAATGCTGGAGGCTTGGAACTCAACCAGAGGAGAAATGAAGGGGTTAGGAAGATGGATCCGGAGATCGGAATGAGGAAGATGACATCACCAACAACGGGATCAACATTAGAGAGGAGTCTTCTCTTCCCTTTTGTACTTCTCTGCATGATGGATTTTCATTGGATGTGTATGGATTGTAAACCGTCAATGCGTGAGTAGTCTCGTAGTCCCCTCTGTTCCAGGGTCAGGATTAGCCCAACCACCACCTTATGATGCTCGATTGAATTGTTTCTCTTGAATTGATGTCCTAGAATTTGATTCAATTCATAGCTTTCTTAATGCTTGCGATTTAGAATCCTTCATATCTGCATTATCCTAGGTAACAGTGTGACGGACCGAGAGGGGAAACTCTGTTATTAGAAACCCTACTTGTATCAAGTGATGGATCGAGAGGGAAAGCTTAATAAGATTAGAACCTTAATGCTTGTAGGATTGAAGTCAAGCCTAAGTCGGCATGATTATAGATGTTAGTGTGATGGACCGAGAAGGGAAGCCTAATGTCTAAACCCTAAGATTGAACCTAAGGATTTAACCAACGAGAGTCAATTAAGCCCTTTTGAGGAAACACGAATATCATTAATCTTAAGAGCCTAATTTAATAAACTCGGCACAAGAGTGGGGGTTAGTTAGCTTAGACGCATTATTGTAGTCGGAGAGGATGCAATAATTACTTTAGCATATATCGCCTTCAAGTCGGACACCGGTATTTGAGAGAAGCATTTAGTTAGCATCATTCAGTAAGCATCAATAGGCGTGGTTGAGGTGAAACCTGATCCCAGACGTTTTCTAAACCTGATTTTCTCCTGAACTTGTTAGCCGTTAGTTCTAATCATTTTAAACCTGAAATCCTTATTTTGATTTGTTTAGCTAATATAAATTGTAAGTGGTAGCCGATACTCAATTCCCAATCCCTATGGGTTCGACAACTTTTTATTACTTCGATAGGTCGTACGCTTGCGGTAAAAGCCCATCTTCTGTGTCTTTTTGGCCCCTCTATAGTCATCCCTTCCAAATGAATCACTTGACCCCTAACATTGGTGCCTCGCGTGGCATATGCCTAACGTACACCGCCCACATCTTTCACCTCGACTAGAGCAAGTCTCTTGGTGTAACTGTTCTTTACAGTCCAACACTCTAATCCATACATGAGAGCAAGTCTAATCACCACTCTATAAAATTTAACTTTTAGCTTCAAATGAACCCTCTTCTCGCACACAAAATCACCGAGGTACCTTTCCATTTTTGCCACTCTATGGTTATTCTATATTTTTATCTTGTATGTCCCCTTTATTATATTATATTTGGAGCAATCTACGATTTCTCCACTTGTTCATCATTTATTGTGAGTGAAGAGAGTTATATTGTCCACCCTCAGGGATTTTCCAAGCATCGATTAAGATTTCATCCCTCTTAAGTGCCTTGATTGTTTAGAGAGCAACTATTGCCTTGAAAATGCAATTAATAATATAAAGGAGTATCTTCCATGAGGGCAATATTTGAAAATGGATCCAAATGGATGGAGTGGGAGCCATATAAAGTCTTCTTAATTCTCTTGTCATTTTGAAACCATGCAAAGAACTAGGGATAGAGGGATTATAAGAATTGTTGCATAACTATTTCATGAATTTTTCAACTCCTTAGAAACTGCACAACCAAGCACTTCCAAACATAGCTCTATGTGAAACCTCTCTTTTAATGTAGCTGAAGCGATGTTTAGTAACCCAGTTGACTTTCCCTGTCATGGGATTTGGTGTGATGAACAAAGGAGATGGGACACCTACATGAGACCAACGGTTGATAACCACACAGGTTGATAACCACACAGATGAAGTGTGTGCTGCAGTTGCAAGTAAGTTTGATGATGAGAATTCATTGGTTAATGATCAGTAATATTCATGAGCTACTCCATGGGATATGCATCTTTACAAAAAGGCTATATGTGTTATGACCCAACAGTTCGGAGGATTCGAGTTTCTCGAAATGTCGTTCTTTGAGAACCAATTTTTCTATCACACCTATGTGGAGGCTGATTCATCTCCCTGCGTATTGTTGCCTGACTTTGGTCCTATTTCCTCCTCTAGTCCCACCAATGATAATCGCTTCAAACCTGGTTTGGTCGGTAGTCGTCGAATGCCGATCATTGGCAATGTCACACAAGGGCAGGGCGGTTCTGCAGCAGGGCCACTTCACGATGCCTCTCTGAATTCTGATTCTACAACACATTCAATTGCATCCACCACTGTTTCCCTTGATTCCGAGCCTCAGGCTCCTCTTCTTCACAGGTCAGCCTGGGTATCTCATCCACCCGATAGGTGTTCTCCTGATAGATTTTGTTCATCTCATACTTCCTTGTGTGCTACTCTTTCATCTACTGCTATTCCATATACTTACTCACAGGCTGTGAAGGAAGGATGTTGGCGGCAGGCAATGAATGAGGAGATTGACACTCTTTTATCTACTGCTATTCCATATGCTTGGGAGATGGTCCCTTGTCCAGCATCTATTAAACCCATTGGCAGTTAGTGAGTGTACACTGTTAAGCTGAAGTCTGATGGATCTTTGGATCGTCACAAGGCTAGGCTTGTGGTGCTAGGTAATTGTCAGGAATATGGTGTGGACTATGAGAGACTTTTGCGCCCATCACAAAAATGACGATTGTATGGACCCTGATAGCTTTGGCACAATTCAAATATAGGGTTGTATATTTTCTGTTGGGAACTCCTTTGTAATTTGTATTCAAAAACTTTATCACTGGATCATTATCTATATAATGAGAAAAAGGGAGGGGACGGCAGGCTGGCTAAGCTAAACACACAGTGGTCTTGTATTGTTTCTTGAATTGTTATGATCCACCCAATACCCATACAAAAAGCAGCAGAGGCACGGTGTCGGTGCACAGATCCATCAATCTACAAAGCAAAAAATTCCACTGGCTTTATTAGGGAAATCTCCCCCCTCCCCCCCCCCAAAGAAAACGACGTGAGGAATTGGGAACATTGAGTTGCAAAAACATTTTATTACAGCTATCCAAGCATGTTACTTCCCGGCTTAATACTAACACCAAAAACCCAACCTCTACCATAATAAGCATAAGAACAGTTATCTAGCCAGCATCATTTATTGCAACAAGGATGAAGCATCCTTCCAAATCAGCAAATCTACACCTACTCTTCCAATTAGAGAAATTGATTTTGGCCAGATTATCTTATTTTCCTAGCTTATTGGAATCTTTTATAACTGTTATTTGCTGCACACTGAAGCGCATACCTCAGGTGCAGCTGAAGTTGTGGAGTGGAGTACCTCAAGTCCAAAGTGAACTATAACGATGCAGGCACCATTGCCCTTATTTACATCTGTTTACGCACCATAGTAAAGGCACACATTAGGTGATGTTGCTAGAAGAGCACCCTAGTATGACCAAGACAAGGTGCCATAGTCTAGGATTCCTGGCGCCATAGTCTAGGTCTTCCCCAGTGCCATTGTCCATGCCTTCCCCAATCCTTATTCCCCAGTGCCATAGCATAGGCCTCCTAGTCACATGCTTTGAACATAGGCTCACAACAGCATTCCAAGTGGCTGATAAAATCCAAGGCCCCAGCCAAAAGTAAAAAACACAAAAATGAGGTAAGAAGGGAAAGTCCTTACGTCTATCTGATACTGATATTGAACAAATATCTCCTCTTTTACACTTGAAAAAGTATTCATGTTGCAACTCTCTATCTTGAGCAGGACCATCTGTATCTGTCTAAGAAATTCAGGTAGGCTTTCATCTATCTTTCATCACTCTGTTCTCTCACTCAAACATCAAACGTCACTTTTGCATCACTTCATATGTCAACTGTCCGTCAACTGTCCCTCCTCTCTCTTCATCCGTCCTTCCCACCCCATCCCTCCTTCCACGCACTGTGTTGACGTTTTCCCATTATCCTATATTTTATATCCAGTTAGCTCAGTTTTATAAATTATCTTCCTGTTAAATTATGCCATCCCTTCCTTTCTTAGGCTGCTTCTGCTCTAAAATGCTGCCACCACAAACACTAACTTTGACCACAGAAGTAAATACTCATACATACTTGTTCTGAACAACCAGTTCACAGCCATGATACTGTACTGAATGACTTCAATCATAGTTCTTTGATTTCACTATTTTGTTATAAACTGTCAGCTTATTAGGACAAAAAGTGTGAACTCCAACTACTTGAAATCTTACACAAATCCGTGTCTTCCAGAGATGAAGCTCCTGATCATGATAATCTAATGCATGTTGTAATAAAATCCAAATTTCCCTAATTGAAAAGAAAAATAGGACAACAAAAAATAAAATTTAATGGCTTCAACGTTGAAACCTTGTCATTTGTCAAATTTCATGAGGTAATGCAGCATTCAATCTCACAAAGAAATACTCAGCATATAAAAGATCTTTGTTTCTAATAACTTGGTCAAATCCAATGAAAGCAACATTCCACTCCGAAAATTTTGGTAGGTTTTATCTCAAAAAAAAATGGTAGGTCTGGCAGTTCACCAATAGATTTTTGATTTTAGGGTTTCTTCACCAAGCCACTTTCATTGGAATGTCATAAACTTTCTCAAAATTCTACATGCTTTCAGAAGAACAAAGAAAAAAATTTATAGGGGAAGAATAGCCTATCAGTCCATCCTTCAGCCAGGGTGGAAAGCCTCCCTTAGCATTGTTCTAGAAGGTGCCCCTTGGACACACCTAGGCACTAGGCATAAGCCTAAAGCATTGCTCAGCCTCAGGCGAGGCAACTTCAAACAGACGCACCACAGGCGCGTCTAGGTGCACGCTGGGGGTTGAGAGGCGAGGCACACCTAGTAAAGTGTGTGCCCGGGATGAGGTGTGAGGTGGACCTAGGAGCACGGGTGCCTATTTCGTTTTGTTTTTTTTTTTTTTAAGATTTGTATATGAAATAAAAAAAATATTAAGAAACAGCAGAAAAAAGAGAGTAAAGAACTAATACTGTACTTTGGTAACAATTTTCTTCCACTCCTTTTCCCCTTTCCTTTTCGCATTCCTTTTATCTTACTGTTCACCTAGAATGGAAGCTGTTGGTTTGTGGAGGATTGCTCAAGCACTGGTGATGCTTAGTTACACAAAGGCTGTGATTCTAACGAGTACTTTTATCTACTGTTTGTATCTTAGGATATAAAGCTCGTCTTTTTCCCTAGAGCTTAGAGAACTCTGGATTGCTCTTTCAGCACAAGAATTTGAATTATGATGGAAATTCTTTTGTGTGTGTGTAAGGTAAACTTTTTCTCCATCAACGGCAATGAAATATTACCTTTGCACAAAAGAAAACTGAAGGAGCTTTCATGTTCGGAGTCAACTTCTATGCATACATGTGGATTGACTTTCTAGTTCCCTTCTACAACTCCGCAAAGTATGCCATAATAAATCTTACACCAGATATTCAACTACAGGAAACAGAAGCTCCAAAGTCCAAACAATTATAAGATCACAAATCCAACTATCAGAAGGATCAATGTAAAGAATAAAAAAGATAGTACCTTGATACGAAACCCCATAAGCGACTAAAAGTTGCATCATCCCGTAATTCTTGCATGAAACCTTGGATCAAAACAAGGAACAAGAAAATTGTTGAATAATGGCAAAATTACAGAAAGTAAAACCTTATACTACCACAGCACTGCAGATATGATCATATGAACAGGTGGAAAGCGAACATGCAATGTAACAACTTACCTGGAGCAACTGGATCAAGCAAATCAAGATGGAAACAAGAAACTGATCCATCATCCCTTCCAACAACCAAACAACCGGCAGTTGCAGCAATCGCAGTTACGGAACCAACTATATTTTGTATCTCAAAGCGAAGAAGTTCATCGTGCGAGAAAACCGCAGAAGGTGTATATTTTGAAGTACTTTTTAGATGGAAACAGTAAGCAACACCAGAAACAGAGAGTGCATAAAGCAGGTACAGGTAGCAAGAAGTAGTATTTACCTGCCAATAAGGAGAAGTTACAGAAACCAAATAAGTATGTTTGAAGGTTTACAAACTACCCAACAGAAAACATGTAATCCTGAAACAAGTAGGAGCCCATAAATAGATGAACCTCACATTTTGGAAAACATAAACAAAAGGAGAGAGAGACTCGGGGAAAATTATCCGCAATCCAACCCTTGGGAACTCCTCCTGAGCACGAAATTCTAGCACCTCGAGGACATGTGGTAGCCCCTTATGGATTCTCCTGTTATAGGAAAGCAACCATCATAAGAAGGTATAGACAACAAAAGATTTCAGCTAAAGTTGTGTGGTGACAACAACAGCAAGAACAACTCCAAATTTTATACCCAGTGTAACAATTCACGAAAATCCTTTGGATTATGACATTGCATACTTCAAAGAAGAACAGGAATTGAAGGAGATTATATAAAATATATTTCAAAGGCTTATACAGATTGGTCCAAAGATTCAATTAGAGCTCCACTAACATTGACCCCACAAGTACACACACACACAAGCACCCACACACACTGAAATTATTGTGAGAGAACCTTCCCTGCAATCCATGGATTGGTCATTTAAGCAGAAACAGAACTCAAAACCCTTTATCCTTTTTTCCTCACTCTGTTGTTAAAAACAGAAGATGGTGAGAGCACTGTTACAAACCCATCAGTTCATTTCCGTCAAAGTCAAAGAATGACAAAAGTATTGTAGTAGTATAATTGGTTACAACGACCGTGAAGAGAATGATGACTTGCTCCCTTACCATTTCAGCCACGCTTATCAGGATCCATACACATGTGCAACGGAACAAAACGATATGAAGAGAAATCTATCACAATTCAGAACATTGGAGCACGAACAACATCAATACAAGATAATGAGCAAGAGGAAATCGTACCAAACAACGTAAGTGGCCGGATCCCCAGTGACACAGCAAGAACCGGCATCTTCAGTCGTTGGAGCCAGAGTCGGCGAACCAGGAGCCGCAGCATAAGTTAACGGGACAGAGACCTCAACCCACTTGATAGCATCACTCCCGAAAATGGGAACCTCTCTTCCTCTCAAAAGCTTACTCTCCATGCCCTCACTCATCAACCAGAAGCCTCTATCTAAATCATGCCAAAATTATATCGTTTTCCCTCCCAAAATGAGAATTGAATTATGTTGAGTGACGGACAAAACCCTACAGGTGTAGAGTGAGGAGGAAGTGATTATTGATGCGACAATGAAGGAAGAGGAAGAGATTGAAGCTGGATTAATCAAGCAGCATAGGAATCGCTACCCGAAATTGAGGAGTTTTTGAGGACGATGAAGCAGCTGCGTGAAGATTGGCAAAGTGGAGATGGCAAACGGAGGGAGGTGTAAAGCGCGCGAAAGAGGGGCGGCGAGAAGGTGTTATCTGTCTGTATGACTGTATCTTACGAGGTTTTGACGAGGTTTTACAATGCTGCTTTCTTTCCGCTAATTTTTTTTCATAAGCCCTAAACGCAGCCCTAATTTTTTAAATTATCGTTTTTGTCCCTGAATATTTTAAAAAGAAAATAATATACCCAAAACACCCCCGATCTTTTTCTAATATTACCACAACACCTAATACCTTTC
>JAOWBR010174265.1:0-11172 GCA_028571145.1 Dionaea muscipula
CAGGCTCATTGAATCAATTTATTGATTCATCATCTCTCAAGAAAACCCACTGTTTCTTGAAGGAGAAGATCAGTGAAGTGAGAAATCACGAAGGACTGAGGAGTCAGTGAAGCCAGGGCTGCGAAGGAACTGTGAGGTGTGAAGCAACGTGGTTGTGAAGGACATGAGGTGTCAGTAAACCTTGAAATTTCTATGGAACCTCCAGAAAAGAGTGCAATAATCCTTCGCTCATGAGGTGTCAGTAGATTAGGAGGAGTGGGAGATAATGATCTTGTAGCTCGGGGTGGTTGAAATTTTTCCCAGTCGTCACTGGCTACTAAAATGAACTTTCTCCTCCGCACAATCGGTGGTTGAGAAATCACACATATTTGAAAACCCGGTCGAGGATGGAAAAACCAAAATCCCCATGCTTCCCTACAAAGCTCAAAGCAGCATTTAAACGATGCTAGAGTGGGAGGTAAACCAGCATCCCAATAGCGAATTAAAAAACAAACCATATAGCCGACTGATTCAGGAGTTAAAAGACACGGAAGAAGTCCATAACCCCTAAGAACTTCACCAAAAAATGGGTGCAGTGGGAAACGAAGACCATACCTAAAATGGTCTAAATAAACAGACAAACTGTAACTTCTATCGAAATTGATCGTAGACTCATGTGGTTTGGGTAAATAATAAGCAACACGAGGATGTTGAGGAAATGCTATCTTAATACTCCTTAAATCATGTTGATTTAAGAGATTGGTTGTCCTAGACAACCGAAGTTGTTGCACACCCTCAATTCTTGTAACACCAGCGAATCCAGCCATTTCTATTTGTGAAAAGTTGTTTAAAAGTTGTGAGATGATGATAAACATGCTTTGGTATTTATACCAAAATGAACTGACACAAAAAACTGTTGGCTTTTAATGATGCTTAAATTTCGAATACAAATTGGTTTAAGAACTGCCTTTTCACCAAAAGACTATTCAAGTCAGTCAAACACTGACTCATTAAGTCCTTAAAGACTACTTTTGACCAAAATCAGAAGTAACACATTATGCATTAAATGCTTGTTCAGAAATTCTAACACGTCTGTATTCAGAAACAAACACTTAAGAGTTGGCACGTCCGAACAAGAACACACGGGGTATCATTCATTAAAAAGCCCTGCAAAATAAACACGAGCATAGTATGCAGCATAATATAAAACACACGTGCAGAAATTTTAAGCAGTCGTAAAATTATTAAAGACCATAAAGAACCAAATATTTTTCTCAAACTCAAATCATAAACATGTAAAATAGATCATCAGTCAGTATCATCCCTGTCACCACCATCTGAATATTCATCATCTGCCTCATCCTCTTCTTCATCTTCATCTTCCTCTCCGGTTGATGAAATCTCGTAGAGCGTAAGATGACCATTCAGATAGGAGTTCTCTCCATATAATGCTTTTAACTCAGCCCATGTTCCCCCTGTTATCACAATCAAAACAAATCAGCCCATGTTCCCCCTGTACGGACGTCCGTGGCACGTTTTTTTGCAGAACCTACACAAATCTAAAACACGAACCAAACCACAAGTTAACGAAACTCGAACCAAACTTCTCCAAAACACTTCAAACCAGTCCCAAAGCATGGAATCAAGCAAATCAAGCCTTCCAAGCACTCCAATCAATTGCCACAGTCAAAATCATCATCACCAAAACTAAAATAAGGAAAACCACCTAAAACCAAACATAAGTCGTGGAACTCAATGAAACCCTTAAACAAGCTTAACTCTAAACCTTAAACAAGTGTCAAATGACTATCTAAACAATGCCAAAACATCCTACTTCACCAAACTCAAACAAAACCTAACTTGACCTCCATAAAAATCCATCCAAGCTTAAATCCATGGAAGAAAACCAATAGAACAAGAATCTTACCTCAAGACAAACAAAGTGAAGGGCTTCCAAGTCTCCAAGAGCTACCAAAGATGATCTCCAAGCTATCCGAAGTCATAGCCAAGCCAAACTCAAGAAGAAACCATGAATCTCCAATGAAATCTCCCTCTCTTTCTCTTCCTTCTTCCTTCTTCTTCTTCTTCCTTAGATTCTCACGTGAAGGAGGGCAAGGAGAAGCTGAAGTTTCAGCCAAAATCACCCCCAACACCTCATAAAACAATCCCCACACTCAACCTATGTAATAAATGCATGGGGAGCAAAAGTCA
This sequence comes from Dionaea muscipula, assembly GCA_028571145.1. Lineage (NCBI taxonomy): Eukaryota > Viridiplantae > Streptophyta > Magnoliopsida > Caryophyllales > Droseraceae > Dionaea > Dionaea muscipula. The sequence continues at coordinate 2,191 of JAOWBR010174265.1, forward strand.
ACAAAAGGGGCTAAGCCTCTTACTCCTCTATCGATCTAAAATACGTCCTCGTCCGTGGAAACTAATCCTAAATGCCTCAATCTCATCACCAAAAATCATGAAATTAAATCACGGTCATAACGAACCCAAATTCGAAATCTCAAAAACCGTCACATCACAAACCGTCAAATCCCAAAAAATCGGTGCAATTCACATAAGTCAATATGGTACTCGTTGGTCATGTTTCATCATTCCGGTCGTGCCGGTGTGTTCAAAACGGTCGTACTACATGCGATGCAAAAAGTAGCAAAATGGCTAAATGAAACCCGAGGACACTATTCACGTAAAACACTATTCACCGAAAAACTAAAAATCTCTTAAATGATATAACTAACATAAATAAGCATAAATTAATATTAGAATGGATATAAAAGTGCGGGATATAACATAGGCAGCTTTAGAGCAAGCTTTGCTTTGCAAAATGTTCTCAGCATCGAATGTCATGCCGGTGATTAGGTCTTCTGTGAAATCCTTGTTGACTTTGGGTGCCATTGTCGGAATCTTGAGAAAGTTTCGAAGAGAAGATTAGGGTTCTAAGAGGGTTTTTTGCTTGAGAGTTCTGACTTTCGAGTTTCTGAAAATGGAGGGAAGAGTCAGAGAGAGAGTTTTTGTGGAGTTTTAGTGTTTGGGGAAACTTTTTGGTAAAAAGTAATTTTGAAGATTCTTATAGCTGGGTGTCTTTTCGAATGTTTGAGAAATTTTCCAAATTATGTCAGATATGACGCACTATGGGAGATTCCATAATGATTGTCTAGCCTAAAAATTGATTAAAAATTTAAATTTTCCCCTCATGTGTTGCCTTAATAGCCTTGGTTGGATATTAATAAAGAATTGCCACGTCAGAAAATCTTCCATCAAATTCTCTTCAAATTCCACGCCATCACCTTGATGGGATGGTTTCAACTAAATCCACATTAGCTGAACTAGTGTAGACTGAATGGGTGTTGACTTAATGGGTATCGACCGATTCAGTGTAGACTGAATCAGTGTTGACTGAATCGGTCTCGACCGATTCAGTATCAACTGAATCAGTGTTGGATGAATCTATGTTGGATGAAATGGTGTAGGCTGATTATGCCTCAACTGAATCTCCCTCAGTTGAATCTGCCTAAACTGAGTCTGCCTCAACTGAATCTGCCTCAACTGAATTGGCCGAAACTTAATCAAATCCATAAGAAATCACCACAACCTGATAAAAAACCGAATCAAACTCAAATTAAATCATCAAAACTGCATCAAACCAAATCAATCAATCCCAATTCTCCTCTAATCTCTGAGAATCTTCCTTCATAAAAAGCCTTGGTGAAGATATCAGCTAACTGCTTCTCAGTTGAGATACACTCCACCTTTACATTTCCTTTTTCAACATGATCTCTTATGAAGTGATGCCTCACATCAATATGCTTAGTTCTAGAGTGCAGCTATGGATTTTGACTAATTTCAATGGCACTGGTTTTGCCACATAGGATTGGAATCTCCTTTTCTAGAATTCCATTATCCATAAGTTGATGTTTTATCCAAAACACTTGTGCAAAGCAGCTCCTTGCAGCAACATACTCAGCTTCTGCAGTAAATGTTGCAATGGATGTTTTCATCTTGCTTAACTAAGAGATCAATCAACTTCCCAAAAATTGACATGTTCCTAATGTGCTCTTCCTATCTACTTTGCCTCCAGCAAAGTCTGAGTTAGAAAATCCAACAAGCTGAAATCCTCCATCCCTTGGATACTATAAACCAATGTCTTGTGTTGCCTTGAGATACTTTAAGATCTTCTTTGCAGCTTTTAAATGGCTTTCTTTAGGACATGTTTGGAATCTTGCACAAACTCAAACTGAAAAGGAAATGTTAGGTCTGCTTACAGTCAAGTACAGAAGTAATCCAATCAATCCTCTACACTTAGTCTGATCAACATCTTTACCATTAACATCCTTGTCCAAACTAACTCAAACACTCATTGGAGTAGGCGATGATGAACTGATCTCCATTCTAAACTTCTTGATCAAATCTCTAGCATACTTTCCTTGATTGATGAAAATTCTATTTTCTAGTTGCCTGACTTATAACCTTAGAAAATAATTCAGCTCCCCTATCATACTCATCTGAAACTTGCTCTTCATTAACTCTAAAAACTTCTTGCATAATTTCTCATTTTCTAATCCAAAAATGATATCATCCACATAAATCTGAACTAATAATGTGTTTGTATCATCTTGGATTCTAAACAATGTCTTTTCTATTATTCCTTTCTTGAAATTATTATCTATCAGAAACCGTGAGAGGGTTTCATACCAGGCTCTTGGTGCTTGTTTCAACCCATATAAGGCCTTCCTTAGTCTGCACACCTTGTCTTCTTATCCCTTAACTTCAAATCATGATGGTTGCTCAACATAGACCTCTTCTTCAAGTAGTCCATTCAAAAATTCACTCTTGACATCCATTTGATAAACTTTGAAGTTCTTATGGGCTGCATAAGCAAGAAACAGCTTGTTTGCTTCTAACCTTGCTACTGGTGCAAAGGTTTCATCAAAGTCAATGCCTTCTTGCTGTGACTAACCTTGTGCAACTAATCTGGCTTTGTTTCTCACAATGATTCCATTTTCATCCATCTTATTTCTGAAAACCCATTTGGTTCCAACAACATTCTGATTCTTTGGTCCTGAAACAAGCTCCCAAACTTAATTTCTTTCAAATTCGTTGAGCTCTTCTTACATGGCAATGATCCAATCAACATCTTCTAGTGCATCCTCAGCAAGCTTCGGCTCGATTTGGGATAAAAAGCATGCAAGCATGGTGTCAAGTTGTCTCCTTATCCTTAGACCAGCTTCTACATTCCCAATCACTAACTCAGGTGGATGATCACTAAGCCATCTCAGATTTGGCTGATTTAATGGTGCAATAACTTAATTTTCATCTTCATGATCATCTGATCATCTGCTGCATCATTGATGTCATGTTCATGCTCACTTCCATCATCATCAGTTCTCACCTTAGGAATTTGAGCACCAATATAATCTCGATCAATCTTCTTTGGATCTGAGATCTTCATCTTTTCAGCTTGTTCAACCAAATTCTCCACAGCTTCTTCAGCTCCATTTTTGAAATGAGGTTCATCAAACACAACATGAACTGACTCTTTAATCAGCATTGTTCTTTTGTTGAGGATTCTAAATGCCTTGCTCACAACAGAATATCCCATGAAGATTCCTTCATTTACCTTTGCATCAAATGTCTTCTACTGGTCTTTTCCATTGTTGTGGATGGAACATCTTCTTCTAAAAATATGAAAATGACCTATGCTAGGCTTCCTTCCATTCCATTGCTCATATGGAGTTACTCCATGCACTTTGTTGACAATGGTTCTATTTTTGGTGTAGCAAGCAGTGTTGATTGCTTCTGCCCAAAATCTTTTAGGTAAACCAGCTTCAGCTATCATGGTTTTAGCTGCTTCTTTGAGTGTTCTATTTCTCCTTTCAGCAACTCCATTTTGCTGTGGTGGTCTTGCTGCTGCTAGTTAGTGAACAATACCTCCTTCTTTGTAAAAATTAAAAATCACTTGATTCAAAAACTCTGTGCCTCTATCTGATCTGATCTTGATGTTGGTCTGATTCTTCTCATTCTGTGTCCTTCTCATCAAGAACATTGTCTAAGTGTATCTTGAGTAGTCATCAACAACTACAAGTGCGTACTTCTTTCCACTCACACTTACAGGATCTACTGGACCAAACAAGTCCTAGTGTAGAAGCTCCAAAACTCTACAAGAAGATTGCACGGTCTTGTTTTTGAGTGAGGATTTTATCTGCTTTCCTTTTTAGCACGAGTCACCGATGCTTTCTTTCTTGAAAATCACATCTGAAAACCCATGAACAAGCTTCTTTCTTGCAAGTTTGTTGATTGCTTTAAAGTTCAAGTGACTTGTCCTTTTGTGCCATAACCAACTGACTTCAACTTTGACCTTGGTAACCAAACATGTCTCTCCAATTGCCGTGCTCTAATCCACAACATACATGTTTTTCTTCCTTGCTCCAGTGAGAACCACCATCCCAGATTCTTCATTCTTGATTCTGCATTGATCTTTATTGAATTCCACTATGTAGCCTTTGTCACAAAACTGACTTGTACTCAGCAAGTTAAACTTCAGGCCTCGAACATATGTAACATCCTTGATTATCAGGCCATTCTTGATGATGAAACCAACTCTTTTGGTTTCTCCAGGCTTCTCATTGCCTCTAAAGACAACTTTTGGTCCATTTTTTTCTTTAAAATCCTCTAAACCGTGTCAGCTTCCTGTCATATGTTTGGAACACCCACTGTCAATGTACCAGACAACCTGTAAAACAAATTAAAATGATTTAGGTACCCAATTCTGATTGGGTCCTCTATAGTTAGCACTCCTAAAATCAACCCCTAGGCCATAGCCAAAGGGTCTTCTTCTAGGGGGGGTTGTACCTCTCACTGCCATAATCAAAGTACACTGCAGAATAACATTTTAGCAGATAATGTGTTATGCTTCTATGGACTGGACAATGCATACTTTGATTTCCAGGTTTACTCACTGGTCTATACATAGTGTATGACTTTTTGGTAAACCTAGGTCTGCTTATAGGTACTCTATGATACCTTTTTGCTGACTTATGCTTATTCACATGTTGTGAATACTGCATAAAAGGGATTTTAGGTTTCCACATACACTTTGTACTTCCTTTTTTCATGTAGGCCATGCTTCATTCCTTGTAAGAAGGAAAAATTCTTCCCTCCCCCTTTCTATGTGGCCTTCTAGTTCCACGGGCAGATTTAGGAATAAACCTTTCTTTGGACTTGGCTTGAGCCTCGTGGACTGGTTTGGTGTTGATCTTAGCCTTGTTGGCTACCTTAGTCTTGGCAGGGGCCTTAGACTCAGCTACAAACTTGATTTTTGTGTCGTCCTTGGTCTCTTGACCTTTATTTGAGCCAAAATTAGTCTTCCCTTTGAACACTAGGCCTGCTTTACCTTGGTTTCCAACAATTTGCTCAAAGGCAGGTTTAACTTCTTTCAGCTCTTTCTCCAGCCTTTCTTTGTCACCTATAAGTGTCTCATTTTCTTTCAAAAGAGTTCCATGACTAGCCTGAATTTCTTCAAATCTAGCCAGTAACTCTTTGAATATGTTGTGCATATCCCTGTTGTTGTGGAGTGAAGTGGAGCTGAAATTTGAAGAGCTTATATTTGAGGTTACCTCTTCCTCTTCATTTTATACCATGAGACACAACAAGGCTTCTTCTTTTGAGGATGAGGATGAACTTTCATCACTTGAGCTCTCATCCTTTTTCTTCTTGAGCTCATCATCTTCAGCCTTCATTGCTCTTCTCTCCTTCTTCTTGTCCTTTTTCCATCCCTTCTTTTCTTTATCTGTACACTTCTTCACAAGTGGATAAGGGCAATCTACTTTGAAATGTCCAGGCTTCCTGCAGTTATAGCACAGAGCTTGGCCTTCTTTGTTCTTGTCATCATCATCCTCCTTCTCCCTCTTGTAGGGCTTTTTGAAGGATTCTCCTTTATGGTACTTCTTTGTAGATCTTGAAAATTTCTTAAACTTCTTCATAAGCAATGCCATTTGTCCATGAATATCTTATTTCTTATCTTCAAACTTTTGTGATGCTTGGGGTGCCACCAAAGCTGGAACAAATTGTGGGTTAACTTTGGAATGCTCTTGAATATGTAGCTCAAACTCATATGCCTTCAGGTCAGAGAAGAGTTGGAATGTTGAGATAGTGGACAAATCCTTGTATACCCTCATGGTCGTGACCTTCATGTCCTACTCTAAAGGTAATGCACGCAAGATCTTCATGCATGTCTCCTTGTTGGTGTATGTCTTTCCCAACATGGTCAATTCATCTATGATGGCAGTGAACCTCCTATGCATCTCATCTACTGATTCTCCAAGCTTCATTTTGAAATTCTCAAATTTTTGAATAGCTATTGTGAGCTTGTTCTCCTTGATATCTTGAGTTCCCTCACAAACAAGAATCAACTTGTCTCAAATCTCTTTTGCAGTTGTACATGTCTTGATCTTCAAGAACATGTTGCTATCCAATGTCTTTATAATGATATCCTTTGCAACATTGTCAACATTGTGCCTATTCTTGTCTTTACTGGTCCATTCTGACCTTGGCTTTGGCACGTGGGGGGTGGTTGCACAAGTTGTCATATCTGTATTAACCTTCATAACCTTAAGAGGTCCTTCTTCTATAACCTACATCATGTCCTCATGAGTGGCTGCTAAGTGTGCCTGCATCCGCATCTTCTACTCATCAAATTTATCCATTGAAAACATAGGAATGCGTGAGATGAAGTTCTTTGAGTACATTTCTTTGAAAAGAGATACAGGCACACATCAAAAACAGATTTAAAATAATGAAAATCTTTGGGATCACTCTAGGTCAGAGATACTGCTCTGATACTACTTGGTGGTCCCTAAAAGATGGCTCTACAAGTTCAGAGGGGAGGGGGTGAATGAATTTGTAGGTTTTTAAAACTTTTTCTACAAATGAAAGAGTATGCAGCGGAATTTTTTCTATAGCCCCTTTTAAATAAGTTGTTAAATCTATTTTTGTTTTTGTTTAAATGTTTAGTGATGTGTGTGTGGTATGATATGCCAAAATAAATAAACACGCAAACATATAGAGGTTCACGGTGGTGTAATCCGCTACTCCTCTCTTCTCCCTGTGATATAGGAGGAATTTCACTATTGTTGATACACCGATACAATAGCGAATAGTGAATGACTTGACTGTATAACCACACACAACTCCTTCGACTTCAGTTGCTATCACAATGTCTACTTCTTCACAACTCTGAGTTGCTTCAACAGCTTCAGTTGTTCGTTGCTTGAGTGCTTCAACTGCTTTGGTCTTTCACAACCTCCGTTACTTCACCTGTAGCACCCCGTGCCGGTTTTTCCCGATTTGTTCAGGTGATTTTTTTTTATTTTTATTAGTTGGTCCGAGTCGAGTTTGACGGACCAAGTGATTTTGGGCGAGATGGCCCGTGGTGTGTATTTTATCGATTTTAAATTTTATTACGAGATTTTATGAGTTTATTTTTTTTATGTTCGAGATTTTTATCGTGTGCTCTTGAGACCATGAGTGTGCATTTAATCCCCCCCCCACACTTTTCTTTTCTCTCTCTCCTGTTTCTTTTTTCCTTCTCTCTCTTCTCCCTCTCCTCTCTTTCCCGAAATCCCTCTCTCCCTCATTCCCGTCCTGCTTCTTCTTCCTCTTCTTCCCGACGTCGGCGAAGAAGGCAGAGGGCTGGCGACCAGACGGCAGACGACGAGGACAGCGATGATGGTAGCGAAATGGTGGTGGTGGAGTTAGCCTCGGCCGAGAGAGGAGATCGACAACCGAGAGCGAGATCCGGCGACATCGGGTGAAAGATTTTCCGATGAGACTTGCGATTGTCGGCGATTGGAGCTCGGGTCTAAGTGGGTAAGCCTCAATCTACTCTCCTTTTGGCTTGATTTGTGATTTTGGTTTGATTTTGAGTGGATTAGGTGGAGTTTGGTTGAAATTCGATTTATGGTGTCCGTGGTGGTCGTGGGCGGCGGCTGCCGGTGACGTGGTGGCTGGGGAATGACCCTAGGTTGGTGATTGGTGGTCGGTCGGTGGTGTGGGCACCTCCGGTGGCCTGGGTAGCAGGCCAGGGTGGCGGCCAGGTGGTGTGATGGTGGTTGTAGCGGCTGTGAGGTGGCCCGGTGGTGTTTGGTGGTGGTTGTGGCGGCTGTGAGGAGGCTGTCGGTGTCCACTAGCGGTGGTGGTCCTCCGGCAGCTTGGGCGATGGTCCTAGAGGGTTGTCGGTGGCGGTTTTTGGTGTGGTGAGGCAGTGTGGTGGTGGTCGCTGATGGTGGAGGTGGTCGGGTGGTGGCCGGCGGCGGTTGGAGGCTGCCGGAGCCATTTCGGCCGTCTTCGGCTAGTGGTGGCCGTTCGGGGGTTGTTTCGCGACCCTCCGGCGTACCGTTTTTACTGTTTTAATTTATTTTGTGTTGACTTAATTTTTAGGATGAATATAGCATGATCTAGGATTGATTTCGGGTATCCTTGAGTAGAAATTAAATTATATATATTTATGGTTTGTAGGAAAGGGGCACGATTAGAGGCTCAGGCGGCTTTAGCATGGTGCCAGATTGGTTGACGCTTAAGGTAGGGGATTTTGGTCTTGTGTGATGATTTGTTGCATACGTATGTGGTGCATGTTTTATTGTTTACGTGACTTCCACATGTATATTTATATATCAGTACATATGAGGCATGATTATATTTTTCTGAGATGATTTATAAGGTATGATTTATTCCCCATGATATTTAAATATTTATAAATATATATATTTATATGGATGTGCGTATGGGCATTTATGAGGCATGAGAAATGGACTGATGTTTTAAATTCTATTATTCTGCCCATGTTATAAATTTCATTTATGATTCAAAGGATATGATATGCAGTCGATACTGTTTGAGAGGTAACATGGTTTGATCGGATGTGACGCATATAGCATGTTTTAAATTATTTTAACGAGGAATTTATTCTACTGGATTTGAGGTGGAGCATGGTTTATTCCTTGTGCATTTTATAAGGCATGATTATATTTTCAGACGTGATTTATATATTTATACGTATGTATATAAGAGCATGTTTTATGGTTCATCAAGTTTAAAAATATGTTAGTCACGTGATTTAATTATGATGAGAGTTTTGTGATATTGGATCATAGCATGAGATATATCGTGGGGTGTGTGGGATTTCTGTGGTTCGAAACCTGACATGATAATGATGGATTTAAATGAGATATAATGTTTTGATTTAAATACGGATTTAGAAATATATGGATTTAATGGATGGTTTTAAAGGATGACTGCTGAGGTTATGTTTTGAGCATGGTTGTGATTATTGAGATCGTTTGTTTTAAATAA
>JAOWBR010174276.1:0-30370 GCA_028571145.1 Dionaea muscipula
TAAAAGTTAATTTTTAATAATATATTTAATAAAAATTATATAATATTATAGTCAAATTTTTTAAAATATTGAGGTGAGTATTAATATAATAATTTAGGATTTTTATTATTATTTTATATATTTTATGATTTATAATTTTATTTTTTTGTTGATTTTTTAAAAGAGTTACTAACATATATTTTTATTTTACGATAATAGAGTGCTTATCGTGCCGAAGGCACGGGTAACCGCTAGTAGATGAATAAGACAATACTTAAGAAAATCAAAGTGTCACCACACGATAAACCATAATTATTATTATTATTATTACCCAAATGGCTGATCATGTGATATTTAGTACTTGAGCTACATGAGATGTTAATTTATACATCCCTTCTAAAAGGACTTGAGTTGAGGTGCTGCAAGCATCTTGCAACATCTAAATCCTTCCTGGAATTAATTCCTTACATTGTTGTACATTAATTGCCGGCCGGCAGGGGTACCTAAGAGATCTTCTCCCCGCTGGGCACCACGGCGGCTAGGTGTCGGAGGTCAATGCAATTTTGTGATGGCCCAAAATCAATATTTAAGTACCTAAATTTTTAAGTACCTAAAAATGGACATCCGCAGCAGAAGCACACTAAATATTTAAGTACCTAAATTTTTATCCAAATATTCTTAAAATAAAAATAAATAAAATTTTAATTTAAAACTTGAGCTTAAGATTGATATGATATTTGTCGAGCTTATCGAGCCAGCCTGGTCTAGCCCTAATCACGGTTCGGTTCTGAACCGAAACCGAACCGTCAGTTCCCGGAACCGAAACCGGTCAATTCCGATTTGGAACCGAAATCGATTCCTTAGAAAAAGGTCCGGTTCCGGTTCTCCTATATTTAAAATTGGGATCAACGGTTTCAGAACCGGCCGGAACCGACGGTTTGAAACCGACCGGAATCGACGATTTAAAAAAATAAATATATATATTTTTATAAAAAAATAAAAATAAACATGCCTTGACAATTGGACAGTCGTTCTTCTCTCATCCCAAAAAATATAAAAACACAAGTATGCCTCGACAATTGGACAAGAGCAACTGAAAACCTTACCAATATCAGTGGAACCATAAACGGCTGATTCTTATTAATGTGTAAATTTTTATAATTTTTTATAATTGAAAATTGAGTTTGTAATTCTTAAATAAATTTATAATGGTAAATTGTAAATAAAATTTTCATATTGTTGTATTATTTTTAAAATGAGTTTATTTAATCTAAAAAAATAAAACCGTCGAAAATCGTTCGGAACTGAAATCGTAATCAGAACAGGGAACCAAATCGAAACCGCCCCGAAACCGGTGGTTTCATAAACCGAACCGGAACTGTCCGTACATGAAACCGGAACCGACGGAACTAAAACCGACCCAAAACCGACGGTTTTAGAACCGGAACCGACGGTTCCAAAACCATAGTCAGAGCTAGCCTGGTCTCCGAGAACTCGTCAAGCTCCAACTCGAGCTCACTAGAAGTTAAACGAGCCGAGCGAGCTTGATCATGAAGATATTCAGCTAGACTCGACTCATTTATACCTCTAGTCCCGCATCATTGCTTCAATCCACAAAGCTAACAGAACTGCTCTTTAATTTGCACCTGCAACTCAATGAAGGATTGCAAGATTTTGGATTTTCAGATCAAAACATGATTAAATTCAGAGCAACACTTTGATGAATACACCTCAAGGTTTATTGAGCAACAATCCCGAGCTGTGAAGGTAAAAACATCACAACCACAGCAGCTCAACAAACACGAAGGGCCCTTTCCTTTGCACATATGTGAAGGTAAATGAGCCCTTTGCACCTTGGCTTTAAACAAAAATGCCGTGCCCACTAGCCGAGGGGAAACAAGGGCCTCGTACCATGAGGTGAATCAAAAGAATGCTTTATGATTGTAGCAACACAACACCAATATGTCAAGAGGTAGGTAAGCAAACAAAGAGGCAGGGTCACAAGATGGGTTCAGCCAAGAAGATTATTGTTGATTGTCCTCCCCTTGAAGGAAAGACCTTCTGAATTAAAACAAAGTAAATGAGTTCACATAAGAAGAAGTTCCTCTTGTCTTGTACCAGTAAAGGGAAATTACTATTTCAAATGCCTGCTTACTAGATCACTCTGATGATGTTGAATCCAACCAAAAGATACTGATGTCGAAACTTAGCTTGATTTACGGAGCCCATGGAATGGAACCTGCATAATGTTGAATTTTAATGATCAGAATTGAAAACCAAGTAGGTCAAAGAACCACTCAACTCAACCAAAAACCTTTAACAAGGAACAATCAGATTAATAGCAAACTGCCTGGGAATGTACATATCTATGATGGAATGAATAGATCAAGTGTTCTTTGGTATTCCAATCCAATCTGCCTCAAGGCTCGATTTCTGACTAGGATAGATTGATAAGGTTGGAATTGCAGAACTCCTTGGAACCAAGCAGTGTGACAATGAGTCTCTGCCTGACTTTATTGCTAGATGGAAGGAAAGCCCTTACTTTCTGGTGTCCACAAAAGTTTCAGTTTTAACCCCCGGGAAATGGTCTGCCTCCCGCGGTGATGATGGCAGATGCAATACACAATTCATTTTTATGATGGACATCCCTAGCTAACTAGGTTTGACATTGAAGGATGACTCACTAAGTCTTAAACAACTCCAGTAGGCACTTTTTAATGAAGAGCAACTTCAACGGACTCATTTTTTAGCTGCTATTGCTAAAATTTAGCAAATCTGTCAAACTAATCCACTCCAACGGTGGACTTTTCATCCTCTCAAATTTTAGAATTGTTAAAAATTCTGTCATATTTGGCGTGAACAATAGCAGCTCTCACCAAACCAATCGTTGCAACTGCAGCGCCGTTTCCTCTTCTCTTCGTTGTAGACTAAGCAAGTATTTCTCTTTCCACCCCTCTCCCTCTTTCTTCACTCATCTTTTGTGGATTTGTATGAAATTAATCTAGGGTTTTTCGTTTCTATACCATGAGATACACTCACTGAATTTGGTTTTTCATTTTTTGTTTTTATGCTATGAAATTGAATCTAGGGTTTTTTGTTTTTCGTCGCGAAATTCATCGATTTTCATGGCCCGTCCGATGGAGATTTCGTACTCTGCTTCCAATTTTCATTATTTGATTTATTCTGTTGTTTCATGGCCTGATGGAGATTTCGTGGCCTAATTTCATGGCTTGATGGAGATTTCGTGGCCAGATTTCACTTGTTTCATGGCGTGATGGAGATTTCGTGGCCTGATTTCATGCTTCTGATTTCATAGCCTGATGGAGATTTCATTCCAAAATTCATCACTTGTTTCTAGATTTATTCACTGCATGTTTTTGCGTCGATCTATGTTCATTTCCTCTAGTTCACTACATGTGATTGTGTTGATTTCTACTTCAAATTTTTATTATTTGTTTCTGGATTTATTCATTGCATGTTTGTGTTGATTTCTAATTCAAGTTTAGTATAGGTAGTTGAGAAAATGGTGGAAAAATGTGTAAATGCTAAAATATAGTCCGACATCACTGGAATAACATTGTCAAATTATAGCAAAACTGTCATTTTATGACTTTAACATTGCTATTTTATGACTTTAACAATGTCATTTTAACATATACTATTAGAGTTGCTCTAAGGTATACTTTTCTTCATGAATAGTGAAGTGCCTCATCTCCAACCTTGAGTTGGCCTACAGGTGAGACGAGTAAACTCCGACTGTGAAATTGGAGTTCAAGCCAACTACTTGATAAAAAAAAAAAAAATTTAAATCACAATGCCTCGATAATATATACATTTGTTTGTTTAGGTTAAATTAGGGGTAACCCGTGCACTGGACGGAGAAAAAAATAAAAAGCAAAGAATCAACTATCTAGATTTTTTTTTTTTTTTTTTAAATGGCTGTAGAAGTTAGGAAAACATGAAATTCTAGGTGATGGGAAAATAAAAGGGATTCGAAGGCTCTCAATTATTTTCCTAAAAGAACTACAAATATCCACTCACATAAGCAGCGAGGAGAAGATTTTAAAGATGATAACGGGAGTCAAAACAGCACTAACAGAAGCAAAAGAGAGATTTGTGTATATGGCCAAAAGATACATCCACAAAAGTAGTTCATTTCACTCGTGTCCTGACTTCCCAAACCATGTAAGCAACCTCAACGTTTAAATCTGAAACATTCAGGTATTTTCAAAAGCTTCAACAAAAAATTGAGGTTGAAGATGCTCTATAATTATTGAACTTAGCAGGCAGCTTCCAAAGGAAGCTTACCGAGGCCCCGACATAGTTAATGAGTTTACACCAACCGCTGTAAATCTTCTCTTCAGTTCAGTTCAGTTCAGTTCAGGGTAAGTATAAAGTATTCTTACGATATTATTGTGTGACAAGACAATTTTGAATTGATGCCGACAGAAGTATAGTAGATTTATATCCAACCTAAAGCCATGCATGCAACCAAGATTGAAAGTGTACAACTTCAGAAGAAGTAAACCCTCCTCAGACATTTGATCGCATTCACAGATCATATAGAAAACCAGAAACATAACTGCAGACAGATCCCAGAATGGAGATTCAATATTCAAACAATTAATTCAGGGAACAAATGATCGCAATATAGCCATTAAAATCAACTACGCAGCTAGCTTACCTCAACGAGAGGGATTCACCCCAAGGAGCATCTGGTTCCCACTGGGCAAGTAGACGACATTTGAGTTCCTTGACATTGTGGAAGCATTTTCCCTGGATGCTTCTATCTTCCTCAGCTCAATCAAGCCAGATCCAGCTGCAGCGGTGGCATCAGAGATCAACTTGGCTGCTTCGCTTTCTCCCTCTGCCCTAATAATGGCAGCCCGTCTCTCCTGCTCCGCCTTCATGACCACAAACTTCGATCTCTCAGCTTCCTGCTGTGCCACCTGCTTCTGCTCTACAGCCTTCGAGAACTCTGCCCCATATGATAGATGGGTGATGGCCACATCATCCAACAGGATATTGAAATCCTTAGCCCTGCAATGCCAATGCAAGAGACCAAACAGTAAAGTTACACACCGAGCTTGTAGTTGTAGCTAGCTGCTGAGGTCTGGTCCGGTCTGGTCTGGTCTGGTCTGGTCGTTAATTTTGCTTACCTATGGACCAAGCTCTCTCTGACGAGAGCCGAAACGCGAGGGCGATCGGTGAGCAGCTGATCAGCGTTGAACTGAGCGACAACAGCCTTGAGGACCTCATTGCCAATGGAAGGAAGGACCTTCTCGTCATACTCGACGCCGAGGTGCTGGAAGATGTAAGGGAGGCGGACGACGTCGGGGCGGGAGAGGACACGGAGTGTGAGATTAACCATCTGGAGATCCTTGGTGCCGGAGATGGAGGAGAAAGTGTGAGGCTTAGTGCGGATGTCGAAGATGTAGGGCTTCTGGAGCCAGGGGATGAGGAAGTGGGTGCCCTCCCCGACGGTGTCGTCGAGGACGCCGCGGAACCTGTCGAAGAGGACGGCACGCTGGCCACCGTCGACGGTGTAGAGGGATGAGTTGAGGACGGTGGCGCTGACGCCGAAGCCGACTGCCGCCCTTGCTAGGTTTGTGAGGAAGGACACTGCAGCTTGGCTGCTCCCCATGATCGTATCGGAGGAAGAAACCCTGGCTTGTCTTGTCTTGTCTTGAGCAAGGGTTCAAGGGAAGGGCCGAGGGGAGACGGAAAGGAGTAGCTGAAAGTGGGCTGGCTTGTGATTTCTTTGGGCTTCAGCTTCATTTTTTGGGAGCTTCTTAACGGCGATTACTTTAGGCTGAATTGTTCTTTTTTAATTTTGAATAATAAGATAGTATATTATCGTTTTTATTTTAATAAAAACGATAATATTATCATTTTTAAATTTTTTTGAATGTTTTTATTTTAATAAAACTGTAATATACTATCAGCTTATTAAAAAAAATAAAAAAAAGATAAAATTAAAATATACTCCTGTCAGAGAAATGTGTCTAAAGTTATTCTTTTTTAACGTCACCATCCACGCAACACGTCGTCACTTTTTTTTTGACTAAAATGACAAATATCTAATCGGTTTAACAATTGCTTGACAAGGCCAATGGTTTCACAACTCTGTCAAACAGTTCAACCTTATCGAATGGTTTAACAAGCCCGTCAAACTACTCAAACCATGTAATACCCGTCAAACTACTCAAACCATGTAATACGTACATCATAACGAACTTGGTATCTAATTCATGTTTCAACAAAACGGGCTTAAATATCAAATTTATTATCGAGATCTATCCATTGAACAAAAACTACGTTAACATAGTATCCGCTGAGGAAAACGCCTTGGGCCTTGGCTTCCATCTTGTTGGATTAGATAGATTAAACTTTTTTGCATGTATGGCAACACAACACCTTGATAGTAAGAGCCGAGCAAAATCCGTGAATGCTCTTCCCCACCAGGGATCACTTGAAAACAAACATGAATTGAGTTTTAAGAGTAAACCTTTTCCCTAACATTTTGCTATCAGGAAAAAAAAAAAAAACAAAAATACTCGACTCTGCAAGAGTCTTTGAGAGTATTATCCTGATCACTATAATCAATAAATATAGCTGCTACGTAACCTGAGGGTGAAAAAAAAAAAAAAAAAAACGCCAATAGGAACAACACTGCAAGCAGCTAGCCAAACAAATTGGCAGGGGCCTACAGATCTACATATATAGCTGGATGAAACGAAAGTGATCAAAACCATTTCACTTGCAGCCTGGGGAACTCGATCTTTTGTGTACACCAAGGGGGAAGGAAGCAAAGAGCAGGCTGGGACCAACGATGGCACCTGCGCTCTGATGGGCAGAGATCCCAAACTAGAGTTGTTGAATTTTCCCCTTTTCGCCCCTATAACCGCACGCTCTGGCGTACCTTGATCATTCTCTTCAGGGCTGCTAGCCATGAGTTGCACTCATCCCAATCGCTCGTGGTAAGCAGTACCTGAAAAAGGCCGAAGGCGACGATAACATATTTTTATAATTCAATCACCGTTCAGCTCCAGCAGATATACACGAGCCAAAGATGATGCATTTCTACAAGGGATTTACCTGGATTTGTAAGGCTGTGCCATAATCACCACTGTCTAAGGCCTGGCAGAGCTGTACCAGCTTATCAGCAACATTGTTTGATACATCTCTCTTGTTTAGTTTGTCAAACAAGGAACCCAATTTCCTTGAGTTATCTTCTATTTCCCTCTTTTTCTGAGCTCCAGCACGAGAACCTCCAAAGGCTTCAGATGTCTCAGTGAATAATCTTGTCAGAGTTGCAACTGCGGGCCTTAGGTGAGCTGCAAAGATTCATATACACATCGAATAAATACATCGTTAACAATTTAGATGGTGACCACGGTAACTAGTAAAAGCATTTATCATTGTTTTTGCAAGAATGGTGACCACGGTAACTAGTAAAAGCATGATAATAACACATCCTCACAGGCAAGCATAGCAACATTTGCACGCACGCACGCACGTGCGCGCAAACTTGCTGGCTGAGCTCATTATTGTATTGTCACATAAATTGAATTTGTTCATTTTTGGAGTGAACAGCAGGACCAAACTTAAAGCATGCACAAAGCATAGCACCGTGATGGGAATTGGAATTGTCACCACGGAGAGCTTCAAAATTACCAGGCACGTTGGCAGTATTAACATTCTGTATCGTTGGCACCGGAGCTTGAGCAGCAGCAATAGGAGGCTGCACAGGTGCTGGTTGCCCAGTGGCCGAATTTGTTGGACTGGATGGTGTTGATCTATGAGTAACAACAGAATTAGTCACTGGCATGAATCCCCTGGCTGAAGTGGTGTCTGGCAAATTCTGGGGCGGCTTTTGGCTGGGAACTACACCAGGTGGAGTTGCCATAGGGCCAAGTGAACCAGGCGGTCCCTGTTGATAAGATGGGTTTACTGGTCCCTGCAAAATTAATAGATACCACAATCCCAATAAACTTACATGGCATCGTCAAAAGATCAGACAGCAAACAAAAGGTAAAAAGATATACTGACAGGATACAACTGAGAAGCCAGAGTTGAAGGTTGCTGATATTGCTCCACGTTTCTCAGTGAAGGTGACGATGCTGGAATAAATGTTTTCACTGCAGGCTGGGCGCTAACTGGTGGAGGAGCATAGTTCGTCTAAAAGAGAGTGTTCAAATCAAAGCGTCAAGTCTAGATCAGAATAATCCAAACATAAAAACGTGATTAATTCTCCATACAGAAATGTAAAAAGCCACAAAAAGCATTGTCTACATTCACACAATACACGATCATGAGCCAGAGGTGAACACTTCAGAAAACAACTCCACTTCTACCCACTTGTAAAAGGACAATTTCGTGCGTCAATCTTCACAAGAAGTCAAAAGCTTGATTATTAGGTAATTTAAAAACACACAGCACATGCTGGAAATAGAGAGGCGAACATGACTACGAAGAAAGATTCCATGAGTTAAAAGTATACAAAACGGAAGTATCTTTACCCATTTGCTAGACCACGTCGTGTTTTTGCAGCTATTTGAACCAAATACCAAACAATGATTAAGGAGTTTATTTATCCATGTAAGACATTAGTAGCTCAGGAAAAATATAGCCTTTGACAATGGTCTATACTCTATAGAAAAAACTAATATAGCCTCATGTCGGAAGTACCTGAGGAACCTGAGGTAATTGAGAAGGAAGGAATATTTGGGGTTGCTGAACAGGCTGATAAGAAGCAGGAGGAGCAGGATAGTTCCTTCCATATTGGCTGATGGACGATAAATATTGATCATATGGGCCTCCAGAAGGCCCTTGCTCTGGTAATTGCTGTGTAGATTCCTGAAAAAGGTGAAACAAAGGAATTGTAAATTTCAGTTAAAAGCAAGTGATGATCAAATACTAGCATAAGAAAGGATAACGAGTAACAAATATGAAAACCTGGTAATAAGGTTGAGAAGCTCCAGTTGGCCCAGCTGTTTGATGATCAGCTTCATACACAGGTCTGCCTTTTGGCTGTTCTTTTACTGTGAATGGAAGTCAAAGAGGACACTATTAAAAGAATGTAGATATAGACCATCAACTCTAATGAAAATTTAATATTAATCATAGGAAAGATAACACGTCACAGGCAATGGTGTCTCAATTGACGATTATACAAGAAAATAGAAAAATGAATCACATTCAAGTTAAGTTGTTCTAGAACACCAAATCAAAGCATTCAGCCAAGCCAGGATCAGTTATAAAGAGAATCATGATCACACGGACATGTTGATAAATATCACCAATTCCGGAACTCAAGAATTGACAACTTGTCACCTCACATGTAATGCATTTATAAATAATTAGTAATAGCTAAAGCTAAGATTAGCTAGAGAATGCTAGATGAAACTAGTGGTTCTATAGGGTGTGAAGTAATGTTGTAAAGGGGATGTTAAAAACCAAAACAAACATGAAAAGTACAATTACTTTCTCACAATCAGGTCCATAGAAATAACAAATGAGAAAGCACCATTCAGGTCCATGCAGTGCACTGCCTGTTATGGAGCCTGACGGATCCAAACTCGGCCCTCCAGTGTTCTTTTCCTTCAAAAGAAATAAGAAAGGATCTGCTCCCTCGTAAGACTTGAAATTTCCAATTTCCAACTTCCAAGTCCATGTCTAAAAAGTTTGAAGAGGTGTCCCATTTATGTATAGATATGATTATTAAATGTTAAGATCTGTTCACTTTTAAATTAAGTTCAATTTTCGAAGAGTTCTGTTTATGACAGACTTAGTCTGAAACTCAGGTGTTCGATTTGTGCTGAAATTCAATCACAAACTTCCGCATAATTTTTGTTTATGTCTAAGCATTACATTTTGAGAGGTGTTCTGTTAGTGTTATTTTAGGAGTGAAATTATCCGAGGTATATTGCAATTCAATTCTTAAATTACAAGATTGTGAAGACTTCTAGGAGGGTTATTTCAAGGATGGTGTAAATGTTAAGAGCTTTATTAACAGGTTTTAGAAGGTGAATGCTTAAGTGGAACAGATACTTAGAGACATATAACAAGAGGAAACTGTCAAAAAAAAAAAAATAGCACAGAGGAAAGGTGAGAGCAACTAGAAACCTGGTTCTGTAGAGAGGGCAATCCTGTCTCTTAAGATCATAAGCTCTGGAGTTAAATCTTCACCCAAAAGTTTCAAATATCCCATTGCAGTGGATAAGAGGCCTTGGCTGGCCAAAATCTCGGCATATTTTTCAACAAGTTTGCACAAGGATGCACTAAAATGTTTCTGCCCAGTAGCTAAAGCGAAAACAATAGTCTTTTCCATTAAATCCTGATCAAACAACAAGAACGGATGTCAGGTTCTTCCTCAGCAGTGTCCTTTACTGAAGCATGAGAAACTAACCTGGAGGCTGTCAACATAGGACTTCCCCTCTGGCTCAGCTGACACACCCTGTGACCATATCTCCAGAGTCTTGTCGATATTCCCAGCACATATGTAACAGAGAGTTGCAGCTAGCATGTTTCCAGATAGCATGAGTTTTGATGCAAGAGTTTCACATAGTAGAGTCCATTCCTCTTCTTTTGCAAACTGACATAAAATGCAAATCGTAAACTACAGCATTAGCTTTGATCAGTTCATCGTCAGGAGCAAAAGAGAATAATGACATCTTAAGGGGATGATGAACAGAAAGAAGGTATATTATTTCAGACAAGCAAATGGTAGATTGCAGCATTAGGTGACAAAACATGTATTTACTATGGTTCATTTAAAAAAAAAAAAGCAAAGTCTGTTTTACGTCAAATACTTTGCCCAGACGACAATGCCTGTTTGAAGCTTAATTGGAAAGGCCGCTTCCAGTATGCAATCAGAACTTACATGGATTGACTCATGCTTCCACAATGTTAGGTCAGCAACTGAGAAGCAACTACATGTGCATTCACTCATGAACTTAAATGTGCTTAAAAGTGCACATCTGAAGTATAGCAGTCGCAGGTTCTCAAGTTATCCAAAAAAAATGTGGTTAAAAGTGTATATCTGCTGCTGAGCTGAATACGGATAGTTTACCTAATAAACTATGCTTGAAGAGATTTGCAAAGCCAGAGCAAACATGATAACCAATTAGTTTTGCGAGCAGTGAGAAATGATGGATTTATTGCTAAAATTTTCCATCCTCTAGGCCCCTCAATTTTCAAACACAAAAGGTCTCCATTACACACTCTGAAGACCCAGACTTTGCACCATTTACAAGAATGGACCGCTCCACACTCTTTGCCCACCCTTCAAATTCATCCCCATATGGATGTTTTGCCCTGATCTATTCAACAATAACCACGACCATCATCAACATGACAAGAAATGTATCAAAATAATTATCCCTGGTTTTTCACCACTGTAGATATCCAATTTCTTCCCACCTCTGTATAAATACAGCCTTTCCAGCTCCACACCTCTTCTTATGGTCTTTAGCAGAGATCCTAGCACATCCTTCTTTTTTTCTAATCGAAGCCAGATGCTGCTGGTACTGCTTCACATATTTCTTCCAACTTTTAAGCTTTGGGCTTCCAGGGCTTTCTGTGCTAGCACGCTCTAACTCCACTCAAACTATGGAGTATATGATCTTTTTCTAGTGAGAATATTACATGAGATATTGACACTTTAAAGTTTGGTCAACCAATTAAGCTTGTATAGTTCTAGAAATTCATATTCGGCTTTTGAAGACGAGCCAGAAAACTTTTCAATTTAACTGCTCCCACTGCATTAGCATGATAATACAGATTTACAAACTTACAGTGCAAAGAAGTGCCAATGTTTCCTTCCAGGATTTAACAGGCCTCATGTTCACAAGGTTCCTTAGATCATTGTTCACCATAGCAGATACAACCTGCAATAGCATATGTCACTGATAAATAAAACTCTTCCACTAATTTTTCTTTTCTTTCTGTTGTCTTTGTCTGAAGAAATCTTCATATACTCAATAAAAGCACTTTAACATGAAATTTTAGGAAGAAATACCAAGCAAAGAATTTTTATCGACCTTCAGGTAAGGTGAATTGTCCCTTTTAAAGTATTGATCCTGCGTGCTTTCCCACAAAGAGGGACCACCAAAATGAGCAATAACTAGAGCATCAGCCATTTTATTCGCAGAAATGCAAAGTGTAACTGCTTTCTTGTAGTCCCCAACAACCAAAGCATGCTGAACAGCATCATCAAACGCCGTATCGGAGCTCTCTTGTCCTGCAAGTTCTGCTTCTGCATGATCTTGACCAAGAACAGTTTCAGCAGCATCAAATTTGCTGCCTGAAGCTGATTTAGGAGTATCAGCTTTAGGACTCGGCAGATTGTTAAAGAAATCTTCTCCGTTATCATAGGACAAGACTATTGTCTCCTTATCTTCTCTATATTCTGCTTTGTCAGGGGCACTATCAAGACTAATGCCATTAACTTGCTGAGACAAATCATCCTCATAGGTATTTTTTGCCTCCTCCGGCAATCTGAAGCCCAGATGAGTAAGGAGCTTTGTCCTTGCCATTCCATCTTCTTCAAACATGACCTTCAAAAAGCCCCACGTTTCTCTGTCATCTTCTGATCTGTTGAGATGCATGCATAAACCAACCAACAAGAAAATCAGTTGATTAGAGAACTTAGATCCAAATAAATCTTAAGATCTTTACTACAGATGGCATACTCTGCCTCTTGAGATTTTCTTTCACATAAAACTCTCAGAGAAACCCTTTCTCCATCACGAATTGCAGCTTCAAATTCAGATGAACGATTCCCCAAACTGCCTTCTGTAACGAAGTCATGAACATATACCTAGAGAAGCAACACAAACTATTAAACTCAGTTAGCCAGAGATGTGTAAGAAGATAGCTGCGCCGAGGTATACCTCTGAAGATCCCCCTGAGGGCCCTGCAGGGGAGGACTTCAAACGATATGAAACAAGCTTCCCTCCAAACCCAAAGGACACTCCAACAGGACGTCGACACCATTTTGGCGCCCTCAATGGTGCTGCATGCAAGAGAGGCAACATGTAAACAAGTGTCCACGACAACAGTTGAGCACCAAAGACATTACAACATCAAAACATGAGGGCATCTGGAGCTCAGTCGGTTGAGTGACGCCAAGACATAATTTCAGGAAAATCATGAGAAGATGATGTAGGACCAAACTACATGAAGCAACCTAGAACAGGAAAACTTTGTGAACTCAAGAAACAGGCTGTTAAAACGGGCATTACCAGCACCAAAATCAGTTTCTCCAACACCATATCTACTGCAAGCCTGAAAGGGGAAAAATGTATAGCAGCCAATATCAAAATGATATAGAGATTACAAAATACACGTGGCAAAAATCAACAACTCACGAAGTCCTGTGCCATAAAATGGCCTAAGATGCATATAGAGGTTTTTGGCCCTTCTATCATTTCTCAGGAGTCTTAGAAGAAAAACAAACCATCCTACTCAACTATCCAATAGTCAAAGCGCCAAAACCACATAACTTGCACACATTCTCTCCCAGAATTATAATGGCCAAATGAGCACTAGAAAACATGTCTCTGATTGAATGTTCACATCCATGCAATTAGTGGCATTGTCAAGTGAATAGCAACAAATGTATATAGCGAGTCATTTTTTGAAAATTGCTAATAGTCCAGACAACAGAAATCACAAACCGAGAAGTTAGACTCCACCCTCCCCCTTGGGAGAGGGGGATGAAGGGGGTGCATGGGTGGAAATTATCCCGAAAAAGACATTTGAGCATTACAAGATCATCCCTTCCACTCCTTTTTCTATCACTCTTTTCTTTAGTTCATTTGATATACCACCTTCATTGAGTAATCAATGACTGCATGGCATATGTAGCCATAATCCCACTAAGAATCACTACCCCGCAAACCAATCGACAGAAGTTAACATGAAAATCAATGGAAAATCCCAGCATTTGTTTTCGTTACGCCTTCAGTTGGGTTAGCATAATCTTCCCTAAGACATGTGACAGCCAACATCAGTACCCATTCCTTTTTCCACAAAAATCCCACACCAGTTATTCATTACACCGGTATACATTCTTGAACTGGCCTGGGTGAAGGATATTATCTAAAGATAAGGCTGATATCCAGGGATTACATCACCACTTGCTGCAACTTGACAAAATAAAAGGAGTCACCAAAGGGACGCACGCACGCACGCACACACACACACAGAGAGAGAGAGAGAGGAGCAACCAAAAATTTTGCACCAAACCAACATTAGGAGTACAAAATGAAGGTACCTCAACATTATACAACCCAATTTCCCCTTCATATGAAGATGCTGAAATGATTCCTGGAATTTTGGGGTACCAGTGTATGTCAAAGGTCGAATTGCTGGCAGTTGGAAACTCACAGGCAATCTGGTATGGATCAGGATACCGACATGTTTTCCATATTAGATCACCTTGGAAAGACCCAAAATTGAGAACTAGATAAGAAAAAGAGAAGGAACAACATAGAATATTTATACCCCTTACCTCTCCAGAATTAGTATCCCAGCAAATTGTGCGATTATCTTTACTACTAGAAAGCAAAAAGGAGCTATCAATGGGACACCATGACATTGAGAGCACCCCTAGTTTAACAATGAGAGGGAAAGAATGATCAGACAGACATGTTAAGAACAGCATCAAACAACAGAATAATTATATTTTAGAAGATGATGAACAGTTTCCATCTAAACCCAGAGACAAAAAATACTGGACAAGGAGTTGGGTAGAATAAAGAAATCTCAAAAGAGACATAACATAGAATAAACTAGAAGATGAACTTCAACAGCATATAAAACCACTGTAAGAGAACTTTGAGGTAGAAAACTAGAAACACATTTTTAGCTGCAGTTTCACCTCCCAAAGGCAAACTATCATGTAAAACCACAAATACACAAAAGAAAAAAAAAATAGCAAGAGTTTCTCCTGGCAGAAAAGAAAGACAATTCACCACCTAATGCATTTACAATTCCACATCTAATGTCTATCAAATAAATAAAATGATTCTACATCTACAGTATGCAGAATGTACACAGAACTTGGTTTAAGATTTAATGGTGAAGATGGCTAAAACAGGGGCACACAGAAAAGAACTGGCAAACGAGCCCTAGTAGGTCAACTGCCTACCTTTGGTGTGCCCCACAAATTCTCTCAAAGGTTGCAGTGTATTTCTCATATCCCAAAGCTGCATCAAGACATCATGGTTAAAATGAGACAAAGGCAGACAGCAGTTAAATTGACACCTGAAAAAATCAGGATTTGCAGAAATACCCTAAGGGAAGGTGAGTTGTCGTCATCTGATGCAACTACGACTTGAGTTGCCACATCAGGGTTCCACTGTAAAATGGAACACTTCCTTCTGGTTGAATCAGAAAAGCTGCAAATTTTCCAAAGATAATGCAAAAAATGCACATCAGGATATAAATCAGACACTACAGCATGAAATTTTTAGGTTGTGTGTCTACTAGCTAACCTTAAAACGGGCTTCTGCTTTTTAAGGTCCCAGACCACTGGAAATTTTGAGAATTGTCAATGCCAAAAGCTGAATCATGACATATAGGATGAAGGGCTAGTACAGATTCCCAATACCACGTACCAGTAGTTCCATTCAAAGAGGTAGATGCCAAGATATGTTGAACCTTGCTATTCCAAGACAAATAGGATATTTGACTCTGAACGGCAGACCCAAAACCCTACATTAAAATAGCATAAGCAGCATCAGATGCCAATTAATTGTATCTATTAGGATATCCAGCATCAGATGCCAATTAATTGTATCTGAAGCAAAGACACTTTCTATTAGTCGTCATCATCCTCAGGACCAAATCCCACTAGGTGGGATAGGGCACATGTATCTATTAGGATACATGAACAGAGATCAGATCCGACAAAAATAGTTTGTCGGTTGTCGACTATCTAACACGCATTGTTCTAACCTAATTAAAGAGTAATATAATATAATACACAGCAACATGCAACAATATATAGTAGTGTATAACAAAGTATGGCACTGCTAGATAAGGAAAAACATCTCTAGCTAACTCGCTAACTAAAGAACTAACTAGCTAGACATCTAACTAACTAACTAACTAATTAACTAACTCCTCATGCCCACTTCTCACTAGGTGGAGTCTGCCACCTGTATCTTCCTCTTCCAATCCATTCAATGTAAAGCACCCGCTACACGAAATTGTAATATGGCAAAGTCCATACAGCTTACTTCATCCTAAGTCTTCTCTGGTCGTCTCCTGTTTCTCTTACTTTTCAACACAATAAACTTCACTCTCCTAATAGGCACATCTGACGATTTCTACCAAATATGGCCCGCCCAATATAGGCATCTATCCTGCATCATATCAACTACAGGTGTCACCCCAATCTACGCACAAATCTCCTCATTTATTATTTTCTCTCTTCGGGTAACACCATGCATCCATCTGTTAGGATTTGATTTAGTATGTTTTGATGATGTTGTGTACCTGCTAGATTAGATAATTGAATGATAGATAAAATGGTTGCATATAGCAACTTAAACAGGTTTAGGACATGTTTTAGTCGAGACTGTTACAGGTTTAACAAAAGCAATCGAGGCAGTTTCAGACTTGACAGAACCAGTCGAGAAAGTTTCAGGCTTAATAGAAGCAGCTTTGACTATTCTAATCTTGACAGTTCCAGTCTTAGAAGGACCAGTTGTGGAAGGTTCAGTCATTACCATTCCAGTCTTGGTAGATCCAATCGTGGAAGGTTCAGTCGTGACCATTCCAGTCTTAGTAGATCATCCAGTCGTGGAACGTTCAGACGTGACCATTCCAGTCTTGGTAGATCCAGTCGTGACCATTCCACTCTTGGTAGATCCAGTTGCGGAAGGTTCAGTCGTGACCGTTCCAATCTTGGTAGATCCAGTCGCGGAAGATTCAGTAGTGACCGTTCCAGTCTTGGTAGATCCAGTCGTGGAAGACTCAGTCGTGATAGTTCCAGTCTTGGAAGTTACAGTTGTGAAGGTTCCAGTCGTGAAGATTCCAATCTTAACAAGTCTTAGTTTTGATAGTTACAGTCGAGACCATCCGTTCTCGGTAGAACCAATTGACATCAATGCAGTCGAGATCATCCAGTAGACACTAAACCAGTTGTGGCAGACGAGTTGAGTCAGCAGTTGCCAGTTATGAGAGTCAACGGTGAACAATATGTATTTTTTCGAAGGTGAAAACATTTGATTTGAATTTATTTCAAATCAGACGTTAGAGACAATCATGTGAAGACAAGGATCACACGATGTTGCAAAGTTAAAAAGGCAAGTAAGCCTTTTTGCAAAAGGAATGTCAGAACAAGGAAACCCCAGTTCAGAAAGGAAGCTTTTGGACAGCATTCATAAATAAGGAAATAAGACAAGACCAAATCCACTTTCCACGGGATTTCCAGAGATTTCGAAAAAGAAAAGAAGGTCAAGCTCAACGAATACTTCAACAGAAAGATTTTCTAATGAAGAAATAAATACTCAGTGATGGAAATAAAGACTAACAATTATTGGATTTTAAGCATACACGAACCATTTAACATTCTCAACGCTGAGAATACTTTGAGCAAACCCTAAACCTACAAGCAGGATCTAGAAAGCTCAAGAATCACTACTTCTTGATTCACCTCATCAAAACAAGAATATCTTTATCTTGTTGATCAGTGAAGCAGTTCAAGCTGCGAAGCATTGAAAGATCAGTGATTTGGTGAAGGAGCTGCAGAATCGATGAAGCAACAGCTGTTGTGAAGGATCGAAGCAGTTGAAGCAAGAGAGGATTGTCAAAGACTGAAGCAGTTGAAACAACTGGAAGTTGTGAAGGGGTTGCAGTGTGATAACAGCTGAAGATTTACTTCGAAGGAGCTATGTGTGTGGTTATACAGTGAAGTAGTTGAGGCTACGAAGGACTGTACACTATTGTAATGGTGTTAAAAATAATAGTGGATTCCTCCTATATCACAAGAAGAAGAGAAGAATAGCGGATTACACCACCATGAACCTCTATAAATTTGCATTGTCATTTATTCATGTAGCATTACATACCACACACACCAAATAAGATTAATATAAACAGACTTTGAAGAAACTTAAAAAGGGCTAAATATATCTGTTGCATACTCAGATTAATTTCAAAAAGAATTTGAAAAATACAAGTTCATTCACCCCCTACTGAACTTATCCAAGCCCCAACTAGGACCAACAAGTGCTATCAGAGTAGCGTGTCTGAACTAGAGTGATCCCAAGTTTCATCACTTTTTAAATCTGTTTTAAATCTAATCTTATCTTTTTCATCACATGGATTCACAGAATTCCATTAATCGTATTCCTATGTTTTCAGTTAACAAATTTAATGAGTGAATAATGCACATGGAGGCACATTTACCAGCCACTCATGAAGATATGATGGAGGTCATAGAAGGACTAGTCAAAATAATGAAAGTCAACACAGATGCTACTACAAGTACTGTAACCCCTCACGTACCTAAACCAAGATCTGAATGGACTAGCGAGGAGAAAAAGAAGCACAACTTGGATAACGTTGCCAAAGACATCATATTGAAGACCCTTGACAGTAACATGTTTTTAAAGATCAAAGGGTGCAACACGGTAAAAGAGATTTGGGATAAACTTATTCTTGAATGTGAAGGGACCGACACCATTAAGGAGAACAAGCTCACCATTGCTATCTAGAAGTTTGAAAGCTGCAAAATGAAGTTTGGAGAGACAGTTGAGTAGATGGATAGCAGATTTACAGCAGTTTTGGATGGCCTCACAAGATTGGGAAAGACTTATTCTCAAAAGAAGATATGCATGAAGATATTAAGAGGACTTCCTGCTGAGTGGGCAATGAAGGTCATTGCCATGAAGGAGTCACGTGACCTAGCTAACTGTCAGCACCTTCAGGTTATTCTCTGACTTGAAGGCTTACGAGTTCGAGTTGACTAACCAAGAGTAGGTGAAGGTCAACCCACAGATAACTCTAGCTCTAGTAGCACCTCAAAAGACCGAGGAGAATAAAGAAGATCTTCATGAGCAAATGGCATTGCTCATCAAGAAATTTAAGAAGTTCTCAGAATACGACAAGGCACAAAGGAAAAGAGAATCTTCGAGAAGATCCTATAAGAGGGACGATGAAGCGGACTCCTACAAAAAGGACAACCGGGTCCTATGCTACAATTACAAAAAACCTAGGCACTTCAAAGTGGATTGTCCTTATCCCATCGTAAAGAAATATAAAGACGAGGAGAGAAAATCCAGAAAGAAGGATATGAGCAAGGAGAGGAAGGCTATGAAGTCCGAAGAAGAGGATAGCAAGAAAAAGGAGGAAACATCAAGTGAGGAAAACTCATCGTCATCCTCAGGAGAAGAAGTCCTACTATACCTCATGGCACAAGATGAAGAGGAGGTAAATTCGTGCCCCACATCTTCTGGCAACAGTTCTTCCTCTTCCCATGCAACCTTGGATATGCATAATATGTTTAAGGAGCTGCTGGCCAAATTTGAAGAAATTCAAACCAGCCATAAAACTCTAAAGAAGGAGAATGAAGCAATCAGAAATGAGAACCCCGTGCTAAAGGGAAAGTTGGACAGTGTAAAACCTAAACCTGTCTTCGAATAGGGTGGGAACTTGGGCAAAGCTGGCTTAGGATTTAAGTACAGCAGTGGAGACGTACCAAGCAAGGTTCAAAAGACCAAACCTGGAACAACACCCAAACTTGCACCCGGTCCCAAGTCTTCAGCCAAGCCCAAACAGATAATTTAGGGGTAACACCAAACAAGCCCCTAAACCTAGCCCTAAACATACCCAGGGACCTAAGAGGCACATAAGACAAGGGGTCCCACTGACAAGGACTGGACATGGCCCACGTCCAAGTCAAAGGAAAATAGCCCATGAGCCAACCCAAACCTCCTGTGAGATATTATTCACAACCTGTGAATAAGCCCAAGTTTGAAAAAAAGGCATTATGAAATGCCTACAAGCAAACCTAGGCAAGCTGAAAAGTCATATATAAGTGTATATAGACCTGTAAGCAAGCCTAGACATTCACACATGCAATATCCAGTCCATACCAGCACATCCAAATATCCATCTGGATGTTATTCTGTTGTTTACTATAATTATGGCAGTGAAAGGTATAACCCACCTAGGAGAAGACCTTTCGGTTATGCACTAGGGGTTGACTTTAGGTGTGCTAACTTTAAAGGACCCAATCAGAATTGGGTACCTAAATTCTTTTAATCTGCTTTACAAATTGTTTATTACATTGACAGTGGATGTTCCAGATACATAACAGACAACAGACACTGTTTAGTGGATTTCAAAGAAAAAGATGGACCCAAAGTGATATTTGGACGCAATGAGAAGCCTGGAGAAATCAAAGAAGTGAGTTCTATCAACAAGAATGGATTAATCATCAAGAATGTGACTTATGTACAAGAATTGGAGTTTAATTTGCTGAGTACAAACCAATTTTGTGACAAGGACTACATTGTAGAATTCAGCAACAATTAGTGCAAGATCAAGAATGAAGATTCTGGATTGATTGTGTTGATTGGCTCAAGACAAAAGAATGTGTGTGGTGGATTGGACCACTGCAGTTGCTGAGATATACCTTATTGCCAAATCAAAGGTTGATGTAAGTTGGTTATGGTACAAGAGATTGAGCCACCCAAATTTTAAGACAAACAACAAACTAGCAAGGGGGAAGCTAGTTGAAGGACTGTCAGATGTTGTGTTCAAGAAGAAAAGCATTTGTAATGCATGTAAAAAACGCAAACACGTCAAGGCTTCATTTAAGATGAAGACAACATCATCATCAAGCAGGATTTTGGAACTTCTTCATATGGATTTATTTGGACTAGTTGACCCAAATAGTATGAGTGGAAAGAAGTACACACTAGTTGTGGTTGATGACTATTCAAGATACACATGGACTGTGTTCTTGAACAAAAAGAAAGAGACTTTGATGAAGTTGTCTGAGTTGATGAAGAGAACTCAAAATTAGAAGGATTTTACCGTCATCAAGATCAGATCAGATAGAGGCACTGAGTTTTTGAACCAAGACATTTCAGATTATTGTCATGAAGTTGGAATAGTTCATTGGTTGGCTGTTGCAAGAACACCTCAACAGAATGGGGTAGCTGAAAGAAGAAATAGAACATTAAAGGAGGCTGCTAGAACCAGTATTACTAAAGCAGGACTTCCCAAAAGATTTTGGGCCGAAGCTATTAACACTGCCTGTTACACTCAGAACAGGACAGTGATTAATAAGAAACATGGGAAAACAACTTATGAAGTGTGGAATGAAAGAAAGCCAAGCATTGCTCATTTTCATATTTTTGGAGGAAAATGTTTCATCCACAATAATGGAAAGGACCACTTGAAGGCCTTTGAAGCAAAGGCTGATGAAAGAATCTTCATGAGATATTCAGATGTGAGTAAGGCTTTTAGAATCCTTAACAAGAGAACTATGGTGATTGAGGAATCAGTTCATGTGGTATTTGATGAACCACACTTCAATGTTGATGCTTTGGACAAGCTAGTTGAAGAAACTGAGATGATGAAGGTTGCAGATCCAGTATATGTTGATGCATCTGTCCCCAAAGTAAGATCTGAACATGTTGAAGTTGTGGATATTCAACAACAACAAGCAGCAGATCCAGTAGATACAGAAGATGTACTATAAGTTCAAGATGTTACACCATTAGAGCAGCCATATTTGACATGGCTCAGAGATCATCCACCTAAGCTTGTGATTGGAGGTGTAGAAGTAGGTGTAAGAATAAGAAGACAACTTGACACCATACTTGCATGCTTTCTATCTCAAATGGAGCCAATGACTGCAGAAAGTGCTCTAGAAAATGCAGATTGGATCATTGTCATGCAAGAAGAGTTGAATGAATTTGAAAGGAATCAAGTTTGGGAACTTGTTTCAAGACCAAAGAATCAGAATGTGGTTGGCACCAAGTGAGTTTTCAGAAACAAAATGGATGAGAATGACATCATTGCAAGAAACAAGGCTAGATTGGTTACAAAAGAATATTCCCAAGAAGAGGGGATAGACTTTAACGAGACATATGCACCAGTAGCAAGACTGGAGGCAATAAGGCTGTTTCTTGCATATGCAGCCCACAAGAACTTCAAATTCTACCAAATGGATGTTATGTGTGCATTTCTGAATGGATTGCTTGAAGAAGAAGTGCATGTGGAACAACCACCAAGTTTTAAAGTCAAGGGACATGAAGACAAAGTCTACAGATTAAAGAAGGCCTTGTATGGATTGAAGCAAGCACCAAGAGCATGGTATTAGACTTTATCACAGTTTTTGATGGACAATGGTTTCAAAAAGGAATCATTGACAAGACACTTTCCTGAATTCAAGATAAGGAAAATACATTATTGGTTCAAGTGTATGTGGATGACATCATCTTTAGATCAGAAAATAAGAAGCTGTGTGAGAAATTTTCAGATTTGATGAAGAGCAAACTTCAGATGAGTATGATGGGAGAATTAACTTACTTTCTAGGACTACAAGTCAGGCAGCTAGAAAATAAAATTGTCATCAATCAAGCCAAGTATACAAGAGATTTGATCAAGAAGTTTTGGGATAGAATCAAGTGCATCATCCCCAACTCCTATGAGTACAGGAGTTAGTCTGGATAAAGATGTCAATGGAAAGGATGTGGATCAAACCAAGTTTAGAGGCTTAATTGGTTCACTGCTATACTTAACAACAAGCAGGCCTGATATAGCTTTTTCAGTTGGAGTTTGTGCAAGATTTCAGGCATGTCCCAAGGAAAATCACTTAACAGCTGCCAAGAGGATCTTGAAGTATCTCAAACGCATTCAAGATGTGGGACTTTGGTATATAAGAGAAGGAGGTTTCAAGCTGATTGGATTTTTCAGATTCAGTTTTTGTAGGATGCAAAGTGGATAGAAAAAGTACATTAGGTAATTGTCAGTTTTTGGGCACCAGGCTCATTTCTTGGTTCAGGAAAAAGCAAACATCCATGCAACATCTAGTGCAGAAGCTGAGTACGTTGCTGCTGGAAGTTGTTGTGCACAAGTGCTTTGGATCAAGCACCAGTTAATGGATTATGGGATTGAAGAAAAGGAAATTCTCATTTTGTGTGACAACATTAGTGCAATAACAATCAGTCAAAATCTAGTTTTGCACTCAAGAACCAAGCACATTGACATCAGACATCACTTCATCAGAGATCACGTGGAGAAGGAAAATGTCAAGGTTGAATATGTTCTAACAGAGAGACAATTGGCTGACATCCTCACAAAAGCCTTAAGTGAAAGCAGATTTTCAGAAATCAAAAGTGAATTAGGGTTGATTGATCTGTGTTGAGAAGGATTTGATTAAGTTTTGATGATTCAATCTTGATCCACCCAATTGCAGTCGACATCCAATTACAGTCGACACCAGATTCAGTCGACACCTTGATTTAGTCGACACCAAATTCAGTCGACACCCTGATTCAATCGACACCAGATTCAGTTGACAACCTGATTCAGTCGACACTCAGTTGCAGTCGATACCTAGATTCAGTTGACACCAGATTCAGTCGATACCTTGATTCAGTCGACACCCTGATTCAGTCGACACTGGATTCAGTTGACATGGTCATCCAGTTGATATGAGATGTTCAGGTGTTACCTACAGATGACGTGGACAGTCATGGTCCACAAGGTCAAGAAGTCTTTTTAATATCCGAGGTGGCATATAATTTATATCCAGCCAAAAATATTCAAGACAACATTCGAGGGAAAAAAATTAAATTTTCAGCTATTTTGAGCTAGACATATTGTTTTAAAAAGTGCAAAACATCGTTTTAGGATCTCCTGAAGTGTGTGTCAGAAATTCGAAAAGACATATCCCTGTCACATCACACTCATCAAGGTCAAAACCCCAAAACCCCTAAAACATTCTCATTTTTCCATTGCTCACACTCTGGAAACTCGAAGAACCTCTAGCCAGACCCTTCTTGCAAGCCCTCGAAGACATCCTCCAGGTTTTCATTGATGGCAACTGACTCAAGCATCAAGGACTACAATGAAGCACTCATTACAGAACTCAACTTCAACGTTTATGGTTATTTGAAGAGCTTAGACTGTATTAACATCGGGAAGCAGATGGTGGATGCCCTGCGAAACAGTAGCCTGACAGAGCTCATCTCTTTAGGCATCTTCACTTTCTCACCCGTGGATATTATCGATTTCTACAAGAATGCCAAGATTGTTAGAGATTCTATGGTCACTAGGGTTGATGGGACATACCTGACTCTGACTCCAGAAACCTTGAGTTAAAATCTCAGCCTGCCTCACACTAGGAAAGCAGACCTAAAAGACATTGAGTTCGATGAAGTCAATTTCTGGGAAGTCATAGATGCAGATAAGGACAACATGGATTCTCTTGCCTGCCACAAGAATAAGTTGAAGCCTGAATTTCAACTGTTTCTCAACATCATGTGCAAGGTGGTTGAAGGAAGAACAGGAGCATTTGACCACCTAACCAAAAGC
The DNA here is from genome assembly GCA_028571145.1 of Dionaea muscipula. NCBI lineage: Eukaryota > Viridiplantae > Streptophyta > Magnoliopsida > Caryophyllales > Droseraceae > Dionaea > Dionaea muscipula. Next base: position 24,553 of record JAOWBR010174276.1, read on the forward strand.
AGGACAGTATTGATGGCTGCCATTTGGACACCAGGAGATTGACCGGGCTTCCTTGCTGTTCAATCGCATCAAGGAATTAGTTGTGAAGGAAAAGTCATACATTTCAGCACCATCAAAAGGTATTTTCCATCTCAAGAAAACCTTTGGTTTGCTGATATGTTATCTACTTGATAAGATGGGGGTAACTCTACGGGAAAGGGTGCTCTTTCACATCTCAAAGAGAATGTATGGGAAAGAAGAGAAAGGGAAGAAAAGAAAATCATCTGGATCACCTAAGAAGTATGTGAAGAAGGTGAAGAAGGTCAAAACTGTGAAAATACTTCTAAGGGATTCAGAAACTGTAGCTTCTACCACAACCCCAACACTGGCAGATGTTTAGGGGGAAGTTAGTCAGGAAGGGAGCAGGCACATGAGGCTGGGCAAGTCAATTTTGACATGGATCAGGACCAGCCTCCTATTGCTCAGGACCCCACACCAGTGCAAACTCATGAAGTTGCTGAAATCCCAATTGTAAATGTTGATGATGATATCAACATTGATGAGGAGTTGGTCAGGTTTTACCCTTTATTGTCCTTGAAGTTGAGCAGATCGAGGACCTAAGAAGAAACCATCACTCAGATGCATGAAGAAGAGGATTGGGTGATGAAGATGCTAGATATTAATGAAATTTTTGGAATAGTGGATATTGGGAAGATATCTGAGTTATTTCAGATTGGAGTCAAAGCACATAAGAAGCATGTTGTAAAAGGGAAGACAGACATTGAGGAACCTGCTGATGACAATGATGGTGATGATGATGATCAATATAATGGTGGTGATGGGATTTCAACTCATGAATCAGTTCGTGAGTCCACACATCAAGAAGAGAGATAAGAAGAAAGAGAAGAAGGAAAAGGAGTAGAAGAAGAAATGGCAGAGGAACACATTGAAGATGTTGTTAGGAAAACCCTAAGAATGATACTCAGGAAGGAGTATCTAGGGATAAAGATCTAGTTGAGGATGAGATTGCTGATGCTGTTGCCAATGCAGACATGAAAGAAGATCCCCCGAATGATTTCTCCACAGGAGTATCTAGGGATGTCGATGATGTTGATGCTGAACCCAAGGATACTTTTGTTGAAGATGTTCTTAAAGAGATAATGGCACGCATAGGAGGATATGATAATCCCAAAGATGGACAAGGATGGGAGATGGTGGTATATCAAGACCCTGTTGCTGCTGAAAGTTCCCATTCAACAACTCCTATTCAAGCGCACATTAAGCAAGCAATTAAGTGCATCTTGGAAGGAATGGACTAGAAAAACGAAGGCATCAAAGAGCTATTTGAGCATTTGTAATCAAAAATCTTTACTGATAATCAGAAGGAGAAACTGACATGGGTGAAGCTTACAGAGATCAAGACCTATCTTAAGAATTTTTCTGAAGAACTCAAAAGCCTTGTCATCAACCTCAAGAGGACAATACTTTAAGTGGCTGACCTTGTTAATAAAAAGATCAAGGACTAATCTACCAAGATGCAACTCAAGGTTGAAGAAAGTGGGATGGACTTGAAACATCTATTTGAGCAGAAGTTCTTGGAGCATGATACAAGACTGCAGAGCATTGAAGAAACTGTGAAGGATGTCTCCAAGTCCCAGGCCTTCCTCACTAAAACCCTTTTGAGCTTTATTGAGGATGCCAAAAAGGGGGAAGGTTCTGGAGGCTTTGGAAAGGAGCAAAGAGGACCTAGAGCCAAGGTTGCTACCAGTGGAAATTCAAGAATGAAAGAAGAGCCGAGATTCAAGAATCCATCCTCTGAAATACTCTCCGCACAAGAAATGGATGAGTTTAGAAAGTTGTATGAAAAAGGACACTGGAAGAAGCAAAAGCTAAGCAGGGCAAATGCATTCTTTTATGTCTGCCAAGATATGAAGAAGGGTGAAAGAGTATTGACTACAGTGAAAAAGAAGAAATACAAAGGCTCAGTCATATCAACAACTGAATCCACTTTTGAGTTTAAAAAGTTGTTGAGAGCAGATTGATTTGGTGAAATGACTAAGGAAGCAGCATGGCATCACTGGCAGCATATCAACGATGACATATTCTTCCCAGGCAGAAGATAATTTGTTTGCACTTTTTTTCTTTTGGTTTGTATTTTAAAACTCTCTGTTATCACCACTTTTTGATCGGGATGACGTGGACGCGTTCTGAGTGCCACCTGTACCTCGAGTCCCGCTTCTATGTCTTGAGATCGTCTTTCGATCCGAGAAATCTTTCGTCTACGGACCTCCGCTGCCTTAGGACTCCGCTGCCTCCGGAGTCCGCTGCCTCAAGATTGCCTGCACACGAAGCAACCTCCATGTTAGAGGGACCCGAGGTTTTCACCTCAAGAATACCCCTCCGACGCTCAAGTCAGACTCTGATCCAAATGCTGGAAGATGAGGAGCTTAATAGGAGAGTTTTCTAGAGAAGACAGGCGTACCTGAATGAGAGAGCTTTGAGCTCTATTTATAGAGGCGAGGATGGTTATCTGTGAAATGTCAGTATCACCCCCGAACTTTATTCAGGAATATTCTAGAAACCATGGGTACGCTTGAAATTATTGCTTGGGCCTGGGCCCATCGGCCACTTAGTCCATGATCACGAGACATCGGAGAAACCCGGACTTGTCGTGGGCACGCGACCAAGCTCCATTGCTCGCAAGAGGACTGTTGGCCGTATGAGGGGTGGCTGCCCGCGCCGGGAGAGGATCCTCGAGTGCTTGTCGGGCTCGCCGAGGAAGGTGTTAGCCGTGGAAGAGCTCCGCTGCTCTCCGGGCATGTGCCCGCTGCTCGCCGCACACGAGCCCGCTGATCGCCGCAAGGAGGTGCTCCCCTTCGCGTTGCCCGCTGCTCGCCATGCACGGTGAAGAGGAGCTGGTCGCCGAAGGGATCCGGTGCTCGCCCGAGGAGCTGGTTGCTCGCTGAGCGCCACTGCTCGCTGCATGCTACTTGAAGTGTTGATGCCCGCTACTGCATGGAGTGCTGCTCGCTGGATGGAGCTGCCCGCAACCTTCATGCTGCTCGCTGGATAAATGCTGGCCGCTACATGGCCTTACTTCGTGGGCCTCTGCTGCCCGCATGGGCTTGCCCTCCTTCACTGGCCGCAAGCCTCTCTCCACCATATATTATGCATATAATATATATATATATAGTAGCTGACATGAAACATGATAGCATACAAGTGGACATTTTTGGCCATGAAGCCACGTCATTGTAGCTGGCTGCATGGGCTAAATTAAGACCCCATGCATATTGCATGGGTTATACATGCCTGCCATGGCATGTATTAATCATATTCATTCCAAATATTAATATCATATATATTAATATTAAGTATATTATGTTCAAGTATGTATTAATAACATATATACGCCGCACATATGTCCACGTGGCTTAATATTAAACGTTCACGTATCGGGTTTATTTTTGCGTATAACAGCGAGTATAGCCTATCAAGCCTGTTTATACTAGGCTACCAGTCACATGATGACATGAGACAATTTATACTGAGCACAGAATTTAGGATCAATTAGCTCAGAATTTACGCTAGTACTCCATTTATAGTCGTGTGATCCTAAATTCTAAGCTAACTGTTCCTAAATTCTAAGCATGAGTACTCGGGATGATAGGCTTAACAAGTGTTTTATAAATCTCGAGCTCAGTTTAACTAATATTTTATCGAGCTATTAATTAAGGAGGCTGTTTCAATCTTTGATTTTTTTTGGAGAGGAGAGAGATTAATTAGGGTGTTAGATTTTGATGAGGTTTAAATTAATTTTTGGTCTAAATTATTAGATATTTGGACATTTAAAAAAAATTAAGTTATTAATTTATCAGTGAGTCTCCATTAAGGGCTTCCATTTTTTTTTATGTTTGTGGACTTCACACTACCTTTAGATTTGAAAAAAATCAAGGGTCCAGATTAAAAAGAAAGCGGTTGAAAAATGAACTCCACTACTATATAATCTGGACCTTTAATTTTTTCAAATTCAAGGATTGTGTGGAGTCCAAAAAAATGAAAGCCCTCAATATAGACTCACTGATTAATTTATTATATAAGTTTATAAAAAATTAAAAAGCTTGTTAAGCTCGGTAGACTCATTTGGCTCATTAGACTCACGAGCTTTTTTTTTTCTAAGCTCGAGTTCAATTCGTGAACTACTCAATAGCTCGAGCTCAAACTCGACTCTCTCAAGCTATATCATTTCGTTTACACCACTAATCTGTGGTGGAGTTTTTTTCATAATGCTTCTAAGATTTTGGGAGAGTTGATTTTTGTCAAAAAAAATAAAAAAAAAAAAGTAAAACAAGGTAGATTCAAGAAATATTGGGCTAATATTTGAGTTGGGTCGGCCCAAAGAAACAATACGCGGGCCCCTTTCGAGGCTATCTATCATGATTCATGAGGCTAGAAGTGCTTCTGGACAAATGAATGGGCCAGTGAGGAAATGGAGGGCATAATTCATTAATTTGGATCAAATATTTTACAAATATGATACCCGTTAATTTTGTATATTAAATTTTTTATGGAAATGAAATTTTAAAATTTAATATTGGTCATTACTTTGAAAATTCCTGTACACAACCTCCAAATTGGTTTCCCATGTCTTGACGAAATATCAACTGAAAAATCAAAGTTACAAAAAAAAAATTTTATTTTTATGTTTTATTTTGTAAAAATTATCAAAACTAACCACTTTTCATATCTCTTTTATAGCCACATCTTCAAAAAAATTCTTTATTAATCCTTTGAATATTTTTTTGGACAATAATACCCTTGTTTGAATAACTATATCAAATTCACAACTTCTCTCTCTTTCTCCTCTTCTCTCTTTCCTGATCCCCAGCTTCTCTCTCTTCTTCTCTTTCCCGACCTGCTTTCCTCTAATCCTCTTCTCTCTGTCAGCAGCCAACAATTGACAACCACAACAGCGCCGAGCAGGTGAGGAGCCGATGACGAGCGCTGGGCACGGGGCAGCATCGGCCAATGGGCATTGTTGACGACGATCGACAAAGGAGACCGAGAGATCCAACGTTTCCGACGAGATCGACGGCCGGTGCTCGATTCAGGCGGTGGCAGGCAGAAACGACGAGGAGTTGTTGTTGTGTGCCGTCGTCGAAGATGGAGAAGATGATGTGATTTAAATCTAGAGTTTTCTTTAGGTTGTATGCACTTTTTATCAATAAAGGTGTTGATGACTTTTCATTACACAAAATAGCAGAAAAAGATTTTTTTTTTTTAAATAATGATAGCTAAAAAATTGTTTTTTTTTTTTTTGTTTATGAAAGTTGTTAAAAATGAGTTTTTTTGTTTAAATTATTTAAAAAGATTGGTATAATTTAAATATAGTTATATTTTTGTTACAAGATGTATCATCTTTTTTTTTTTATCAGTAAAAAAATCCTTATTGATATAAATAAGAAGGTTACAGCAACAAAGATGAGGACAATGTATATCGCATCAAATTGATTCAAAACGATCCAACTATGTTGGCTCCTTTCGAAACAACTAATCATGTGCGAGCATAGACCCAAAGAAAAAAACCAAAAACAAGCCTCCCACTTGATAATATTACAGCCTCAACCAACACCCCGGGGTGCAAAGAAAACTGCAGAAACCACTCAACCACTTGGATAACCAAAACTAAAGAAAAAGAACATCAGGGCTAACTGATACACCTATGATTACACACCATTGTCAAGGGCCCAAAATCATGTTGAAGATTTGAGAAACTCAGCCATGTGGGCAGAACACCAACCGAGCAGAACATAACGACTTTGGAACCACCTCCAACCTT